>CABHPH010138002.1:0-49027 GCA_902168325.1 Peromyscus nudipes | reverse complement strand
TGGGCCTACCTTCAGTCCAGCCTGGGCTGGAGCTAGGGAGCCAGCCGCCCAGGCAGGAAACCGGACCCGCAGTTAATGGATTCCTGTCACGTTGGGCGCCAGATGTAGTTGTAACTTAGTAGCAAAAAAGAAACACACTATCCAAGTAAAGAGAAAAGCCGAAGAGGTCAGAGCTAAGAGCCTTAACCGCTTTCAGTTTGCTAGTCTCTCCCTGAAGCAACGACTCTCGCTAGTCTCTCCCTGAAGCAACGACTCTCCGCTCAAAAGGGGGGTTGCCCTTTTATAGAATTCTGTTCTGCCTTCTCATTGGTTGTAAGCCCAACTGCCTAACTGCCTCATCACTACTTGTTCGCCAGACCCTGGCTATGGCTTGTTAATAGCTCTGACCCCTAGGCAACTTTATTTATTAAAATATAACATTTTAATACAAAAGAAAATATCACCACAGTTGACGGTCTACATTTTTTTCTATTTTATGACACAGCTGATTTTTTTATTATTCGGTTATAAATTACATCCTGGCCACAGTTTTTGCTCCCTACCCTCCCCCAAGTCTCTCCCCTACCACCTTTCTCCCCAAGGTCCCTCACCTCCCCCTACCTCCCCTCAGAAAGGAGAAAGCCTTGCCTGGTTACAGAAGATGGGCAGCTCAGGCTCCATGCCCCCCATTTCTAGGAGTCTGCTAGGGCTACTCTCATAGATTCCATTGAGTATCCATTCCACTAGGTCTCCACCCCACCTGCCAAAATGCCCCCCAATTCCAGTCATTCCTCCCAGTATTTTCTCCCCACCCCACTTGATCCCTTCTGCTCCCAAACCCACCCACCCCATTTCACCCACAAAATCTATTCTATTTCCCCTTCCCAGGGAGATCCTTGCATCCCTCAGTAAGGCTTTCTTGTTAGTCTCTCCGAGTCTGTGGATTGTAGCATAATTATCTTTTACTTTATAGATAATATCCACTTATAAGTGAGGACATATCATGTTTCTCTTTCTGGGTCTGGGTTACCTCACTCAGGATGATTGTTTTCAAGTTCTATTTGCCTGCAAATTTCATAATGTCTTTGTTTTAAACAGCTAAGTAATATAATCTATTGTATAAATTACCACATTTTCTTTATTCATTCTTTGCTTGAGGGACATCTAGGTTGTTTTCAATTTCTGGCTATTGTGAACATAGTTGAGCTACTGTCCTTGTGATAGGATATAGTGTCCTTTGGGTATATGCCCAGAAGTGATATAGCTGGATTTTGAGGTAGATAGAATCCCAGTTTTCTAAGAAACCACCATATTGCTTTCCAAAGTGGTTGTGCAGGTTTTCACTCCCACCAGCAGTGGAAGTGTTCCCCTTGCTCCATATCCTTGCCGGCATGAGCTGTCACCTGTGTTTTTGATCTTAGCCATTTTGACAGGCGTAAGATGGAATCTTTTGGTGCCTGTCCTGGATCTCACTCTGTAGACCAGGCTGGCCTCAAACTCACAGAGATCTGCCTGCCTCTGCCTTCCGAGTATTGGGATTAAAGGCGTGCACCACCAGCTCCAGGTGTAAGATGGAATCTTAAAGTTGCTTTGATTTGCATTTCCCTGATGGCTAAAGATGTTGGACATTCCTTTAAGTGTTTCTTGGGCATTTTGGTTTCCTCTGTTGAGAATTTTCTGTTTAAGACCTGTACCCCATTTTTAAACTGGATTATTACATTTGTAGATAACTACTTTCCTTGAGTTCTTTATATATTTTGGATATTAGCTCTCTTTCAGATATGGAGTTAGTAAAAATCTTTTCCCATTCTCTAGGTTGCTGTTCTGTCCTATGGGCAGTGCCCTTTGCCTTACAAAAAAGAAGCTTTTCAGTTTTATGAGGTCCCATTTATTGTCAGTCTTAGTGCTTGCATTATTAGTGTTCTGTTCAGGAAATTATCTCCTGTGCCAATGCATTCAAATCTGTTCCTCACTTTCACTTCCTTGGTTAGAGTTACACCAAGATATTTTATATTATTTGTGCCGGGCGGTGGTGGTGCACGCCTTTAATCCCAGCACTCGGGAGGCAGAGGCAGGCAGATCTCTGTGAGTTCGAGGCCAGCCTGGTCTCCAAAGCGAGTTCCAGGAAAGGTGCAAAGCTACACAGAGAAACCCTGTCTCAAAAAACCAAAAAAAAAAAAACAAAAAAAAAGATATTTTATATATTATTTGTGGCTATTGTGAAGGGTGTTGTTTCCCTGATTTCTTTCTCAGTACATTTGTAATTTGTATATAGCAGGGCTACTAATTTTTTTTTGAGTTAATCTTAAATCCAGCCACTTTGCTGAAGATGTTTATCAGCTGTAGGAATTCCCTAGTAGAATTTTGGGAATCGCTAATGTATGCTATCATATCATCTGCAAATAGCAAATCTTTGACTTCTTCCTTTCCAATTTATATCCCTTTGATCTATTTTTGCTGTCTTATTGCTCTAGCTAGAACTTCAAGTACTATATTGAATATATATTGTGAAAGTCTTGTCTCGTTCTGGATTTTAATGGTGTTGCTTTGAGTTTCTCTCCAGTTAATTTGATGTTGGCTATCAGCTTGTCATTTATTGCCTTTATTGTGTTTAGGTGTGCACTTGTGTCCCTGATCTCTCTAAGACTGTTGTCATGAAGGGATGTTGGATTCTTTGTCAAAGGCCTTTTCAGCATCCAATGAAATGATCGCGGTTTTTTTTTTCTTCCTTCCAATTTCTTTATATGGTGGATTACATTGACAGATTTCATATGTTGAACCATCCCTACATCTCTGGGATGAAGCTTACTCAACCATGGTGGATGATCCTTTTGATATGTTCTTGGATTTGGTTTGTATTTTCAAATCAGTGTTCAGGAGGGAAACTGGTCTATAAATCTCTTCGTAGATTCGTTGTGTGGTTTGTGTATCAGGGTAACTATGGCCTCATAAAACAAATTGGGCAATGTTCCTTCCATTTCTATTTTATGGAATAACTTGAGGAGTATTTGGTCTTAGCTCTTCTTTGAAAGTCTGGTAGACTTCCATGCTAAAACCGTCTGCCTCTGGGCTTTTGTTGGTAGGGAGACTTTTAATGATTGTTTCTATTTCCCTTGGGACTATAGGTCTATCTAAATTGCTTATCTGATCTTGACTGAACTTTGGTAAGTGGTGTCTATCAAGAAAATTGTCCATTTCTTTTAGATTATACTCCAATTTTGTGGAGTATAGGTTTTTGAAGTATGACCTAAAGATTCTTTTGAATTCCCTTGGTTATTGTTGCTATGTCCCCCTTTTCACTTCTGATTTTGTTAATTTGGGTATTCTCTCTCTGCCCTTTAGTTAGTTTGGATAAGGATTTGTCTATCTTGTTGATTTTCTCAAAGAACCAACTCTTTGTTTCATTGATTCTTTGTATTGTTCTCTTTGTTTCTATTTTATTGATTTCAGCCCTCAGTTTGATAAGTTTGATTATTTCCTGCCGTCTGCTCCTTTTGGGTTTGCTTGCTTCATTTTGTTCTAGAGCTTTCAGGTGCTGTTAAGTTTCTAGTATGAAATCTCTCTAATTTCTTTAGAGTACTTAATATTATGAACTTTCCTCGTAGCACAGCTTCCCTTGTGTCCCATAAGGTTGTGCATTCATTTTCACTGGATTCTAGGAAGTCTTTAATGTCTTTCTTTATGTCTGCCTTGGCCCAACGATGATTCAGTGGAATTGTTCAGTTTCCATGAGTTTGTAGAATTTCTGTTATTGTTGAAATCTGGCTTTAATCTGTGTTGGTCTGATAGAATACAGAAGCTTATTTCAATTTTCTTGTATCTGTTGAGACTTGCTTTGTGACCGAGTGTATGGTCAACTTTGGAGAAAGTTCCATGAGGTACTGAGAAGACATATTCTTTTGTGTTTGGGTGAAATTTTCTGTAGATAACTATTAGGTCCATTTGGTTCATGACATCTGCTAGCTCCATTATTTCTTTGTTTAGTGTTTGTCTGGATGACTATCCATTGGTGAGAGTGGGGTATTGAACTCTCCCACTATTATTGTATGTGGTTTGATATGTGATTTAAGTTTTAGTAATGTTTCCTTTATAAATGTGGGTGCCCTTGCATTTGGGGCATAGATGTTCAGAATTGAGATGTCATTTTGGTGGATTTTTTTCTTTGATGAGTTTGAAATGTTCTTCCTCATCTCATTTTAATATTTTTATTTGAAGTCTATTTTGTTAGATATTAGAATACACCAACTTGCTCCTTGGATCTATTTACTTGGAAAGTCTTTTTCCAGCCCTTTACTCTGAGGTAATGTCTATCATTGATGTTGAGGAATGTTTCTTGTATGCAGCAGAAGGATGGATCCTGTTGTTTTCTATTCTGCTAACCTGTGTCTTTTTATTGGAGAACTGAGTCAATTTTGATATTGAGAGATATTAATGACCAATGATTGTTGCTTCCTGTTATTTTGTTGGTGGTAGTCATGGTAGTGTGTGAGTGTGTGTGTGTGTGTGTGTGTGTGTGTGTGTGTGTGTGTGTGTGTTTCCCTTCTTTTGGTTTTACCTGTGTGAGGTTATTTATTTCCTGTGTTTTCACGGGTGTAGTTTACCTCCTTGTGTTGGAGTTTTTCTTCTAATACCTTCTGTAGGGCTTGGATTTGTGGATAGATATTGCTTAAATTTGACTTTGTCATGAAATATCTTGTTTTCTTCATATACGGTGATTGAAAGTTTCGCTGGATATACTAGTCTAGGCTTGCATCTGTGGTCTCTTAGGGTCTGCAAGACATCTGTCCAGGCTCTTTTAGAGTCTCCATTAAGAACTCGTGTGTAATTCTAATTGGTCTTTATATGTTACTTGACCTTTTCCACTCGTAGCTTAAAATAAAAGAAGTCTTTCTAAAAAGAAAGGATTAAGTATTCTTTCTTTGTTCTGTATGTTTAGTGTATTGATTATTATGTGGCATGGGGACTGTCTTTTCTGGTCCAATCTATTTGGTGTTCTGTATGCTTTTTGTACCTTTATAGGCATCTCTTTCTTTAGGTTATGAAAATTTTCTTCTATGATTTTGTTGAAAATATTTTTTGGGCCTTTGAGCTGGGAATTGTCTCCCTCCTATTATTCTTAGGTTTGGTCTTTTCATAGTATGCCAGATCTTCTGGATGTTTTGTGTCAGGGACATTTTAGATTTAACATGTTCTTAGATCAATGTATCAATTTCTTCTATTGTATCTTCTACTCTTGTATTCTGTTGGTGATCCTTGTGTCTGTAGTTCCTGTTCGCTTACCTAGGTTTACATCTCCAGGGTTTCCTCAGTTTGTGTTTTCTTTATTGCTTCTATTTCCATTTTTGGGTCTTGAACAATTTTGTTTATTTCCTTCACCTGTTTATTTTTTTTTTTGGCTTTCTTTAAGAGTTTTATTCATTTCCTCTCTTTGTTTATCTGTTTTTTTCTGGATTCCTTTAAAGGTTTTACTCATATCTTCCAATTGTTTGTTTGTTTTTCCTGTATTATTTTCAGGGATTTATTCATTTCTTCATTAAGGACCTCTGTTATCTTCATAAAGTTGGTTTTAATCATTTTCTTTTCTTCAGCTGTGTTGGAATATTCCAGGTTTGCTATAGTAGGATGACTAAGCTCTGGTGGTGCCATATTGCCCTACTATTGTTGACTGTGTTTTTATACTGGCATCTGGGCATCTGGGCATCTGGGTTTGGGATGAATATAGGTCTAGGAGTCAATCTCTGAGTTTGTTTTTGTTGGATGAGTGTTTTGTTCCTTGTTTTCTGTTTCCTCTTTGGTCTTCTGGTGTTTGTGGTCTGTGTTTCTGGTGGCTCGCATGATCTCTGGTCCAGCAGGGAGTCTCTATCAGGGTTTGGGTCTGGACTCCTGGTAGCTAGTGTGACCTTTGATCCAGCAGGAGATCTCTGTTGTTCTGACCGGCATGGCTTGCACTTAAGCAGCAGATGTCTGCCTGTGTAGGCGCAGGGCAGCAGGGGAAGGGGTGGGGGAGGTGTCAGCAGCTTGGATCTTTCAGCTCCAAACCCAGGGAGTGAGAGGGTATAGATGGCAGGTAAAGCTCTTGTCTGTTCTGGCTGGCCTGGCTTATATGTGAGCACTGGATTTCCACCCTAGGTGGTGCTGTGGGATGGTCTGTATGTCAAACATGTTGCTTATTGGTCAATAAATAAAACACTGATTCGCCAGTGGTCAGGCAGGAAGAAGTATAGGCGGGACAAGGAGGAGAGAATTCTGGGAAGTGGAAGGCTGAGGAGACACTGCCAGCTGCCATGACAAGCAGCATGTGAAGATGCCGGTAAGCCACAAGCCATGTGGCAAGGTATAGATTTATAGAAATGGATTAATTTAAGATGTAAGAACTAGATAGCTAGAAGCCTGAGCCATTAGGCCATACAGTTTGTAAGCAATATAAGTCTCTGTGTTTACTTGGTTGGGTCTGAGCGGCTGTGGGACTGGCGGGTGAGAGAGATTTGTCCTGACTGTGGGCCAGGCAGGAAAACTCTAGCTACAAATGGCGCCCAACATGGGGCAAGAGTTTCCACCTAAAACCTGAGAAAAAAGATACTTAAACGGAGCTAAAAACAGTTCCTAGTTGTCTCTTTCAAGTTAGTGGCAGCCTGCGTGTTTGAGTCACTATGGCAGGTTTCTTAGTGGTATTATATAGTGGTATTTTATTTGTGCTGAAATGTGATTTTATTTGTATGTTAATAAATAAAGTTGCCTAGGGGTCAGAGCTATTAGCAAGCCATAGGGAAAGCCAGGGCGGTGGTGGTGCATGCCTTTAATCCCAGCACTTGGTAAGCAGAACTAGGTAGATCTCTGTGTGTTCAAGGATACAGCCAGCATTGGAGACACACGCCCTTAATCTCAATACCAACCATAGAAGACCTGGAGGTCTGTACAGATAGGCAGTGACGAGGCAGTCACGTAGTTGGGTTTACGACCAATTAGAAGGCAGAACAGAACTCTACTTAAAGGGGAACGCACAGGAAGTAGTTCCTTTTCGGAGAGGTCTCTTGGCGGGAGAGGCTAGCTGGCGGAAAGTGGTAAGACTCTTAGCTCTGACCTCTTGGGCTTTCATCTTTACATTGGCTCTGTGTTTCTTATTTAATAAGACGGATGGTTACATCTACAAATGGTGCCAGAACGTGGGGCAGGAATTTCCACTTAAAACCTGAGAAAGCATAAAAAGAAGATTCTAAAACAGAGCTAAAACAGCTTCCTAGTTGTCTTTGTCAAGTTAGCCGCAGCCTGCGGGCTTGAGCTACTGTATGGCGGGTTCCTGGTGTGCATGTTCGACTTGCAGTATGGCGGGAATGAGGCGTCTGCAAGTGGCACATTAAGCTGTGTGGTGGATTTGCCTTTGCTAGTACAAAACAAAAAGAGGTTTCTGGGCTACACGCTGCTTTGATAGACTCATAGACCCACGAAGGCTCCCAGAGCTGGTGGTAAAATTATCACCGCCATGTTGGGAAGCTGAGGTGGGTGGAGCCAGCAGCCACAGCACTGTTTCAGTCTTAGAATGCTGCAGTTTAAACCAATAGGCTCAAGGTAATATAAAAAATAAGCCACATAAAGATGGCTACCACACAGAGAATCTGGATTATGTTCTCTTTGATATTCGTAACTGAAGAAAAACATTTGATTGCAAAAGCTGTTGAGTTATGCCAAAATGTATATTTTAAAGGTACCTTGACTTCAAAATTTGGATGTAAGGATATGTTGCTTTGGAAAGGAAGCTCTGCTTTTGTTTCCACAGAAAGTCAGAGGCTATGGATTTATTCCAGATTAAGATACATCAGGTTTGACCAGCCACGACCCCCTGAAAGGTCTCCAATGACACCATGGCCCAGGTGATCCAACATCCAGAACAGTTTGAAGGCAACTGGCTCAGACAATACAGCCTCATGGACTACTCCATAATCCTAAAATTTTCTGTGTCCCCATAAGATACAGCGCCCCCCTCCAGCAGGAAGTAGTAAGAGAAGCTACGCCCAAATTCCCAAATTATATGCAATTTTACTATGTTAATGTTAAAATCTTCCTTTTTGAAAAAAAAGAAAAGGGGAAGTGCTGTGGGATGGTCTGTATGTCAAACATGTTGCTTATTGATCAATAAATAAAACACTGATTCACCAGTGGTCAGGCAGGAAGAAGTATAGATGGGACAAGGAGGAGAGAATTCTGGGAAGTGGAAGGCTGAGGAGACACTGCCAGCTGCTGCCATGACAAGCAGCATGTGAAGATGCCGGTAAGCCACAAGCCATGTGGCAAGGTATAGATTTATAGAAATGGATTAATTTAAGATATAAGAACAGTTAGTAAGAAGCCTGCCACGGCCATACAGTTTGTAAGCAATATAAGTCTCTGTGTTTACTTGGTTTGGTCTGAGCGGCTGTGGGACTGGCGGGTGAGAGAGATTTGTCCTGACTGTGGGCCAGGCAGGAAATCTCTAGCTACAAGGTGAAGGGAGGGACAATGCAGGGGTGGGCACAGAAAGGGGTGTCTGCAGGGTGGGTCTTTGGAAACCAAGGGTGTGGGAGATTTCTGAGTGTAGGTAGGGCTATTACATGTTATGACTGGTGTGGCCTGCACCTGAGCAGCAGACATCAGCCTATGTAGGGATCGGGGCATGGCAAGGGGGCAGATGGTAGGATTGGGTGGGAGTTTGGGGTAATGTCAGTGGCTTGGGTCTTTGGGCTCCAAGCTGAGGGTGTGGGAACATGTCTTGTATTATGGACTCACAGAAACTGTAAGGTAACACTAGCACGGTTTTTAAACTGATAAATGCAGGGAGTAACTTTCATATACTAACATAAGATAAATACATCGTATATTTTGGTAATACTTGGTAGGAAGTTTGGATATATTTAAATGTTAGCAGAGATTAATTATATACCAGGAAGAAATATAAACCATGTAAATATTATGGATTACATTCTTTGTATTTCAAATATATAAGATGGAATTCTTTTAAATGATTCAAAGTGCTAAAAGCTTTATCTCCACAAATCAGGGAAACAACTTTTCAGTAAGTATAAGTAAGGAACAGCTGGTTACGACACCGTGTCTGTCACTGCTGGAACATTGTCACCAGGTTCAGTTTAAAGGGAGGGACACAGGGATTGAATTAGAAATGTCTTTATCTTTAGCAAACAGCACACTTTTCTTCCACCTGGAGGTTGTCTCGATTTAGGATGTAGGAGGATTAATTATTAATACAGGTGTCCCTACACCCGTGGATGTGAAATGATCACGGGGCAGGGTTTACTGGAGGCCTTTAATATCTGAAAGTGAGAAAGTGCATTAAAAACAACACACGCTCAACAGCTTTCCTACTGACCTGAGTTACTTTGTTGTGTCTTAAGTATGTACACATTTATGAATGACATAAAATTTAGTTTTTATAGCTCATATAAAAAGTAAGTGAGCAGTATAGGTCCATCCAAGCCTCCTATTAGTAGGTATGAGGGAAGACAAGTAAAAGGACTGGATGACTTAATCATTCCAGTTATGGGATCTCAGTGGACCATCTATAAATTGGATGATTGTGTAATTTCTTATCCATACCAAGACATATTTGACAGCAAAAGGAGATACCATTAATAAACCAAAGGAGCGCACACACACAGTGGGACTGCCCTGATAAAATCAAAATATAATTTCACACTATCTGTGAATCTGGAATAATAGTTACCAAGAAGGAAGAAGATTGTCTTTTACAACCACTTTTCTTAAAACGCTAAATAACTCCTATCTAAGATCATTTCTTCAGATGTGATGATAGAGTGCAGTCCATCATATTTAGATTTGCCAATTGTGATACACTTCTAATGAGATTCATCTTTTTGGTGTAGTTATGCACAAGATAACTATCATCAAAATTAAGAACAGCCATCTTTCCAAATGGAAGTTCTAAGAGCCTTTTGGATTTTTGAAAGCTAAAATCCTGCTATTGAAGATTGGTGAGGCACTTGAAAAGCGTAATTATAGTTGTTAAACGCCATGAAATCTGAGTGAGGGAAGTGAGTGATCCTGTGAATGCAGGTGCTACACATGATGAAATTCAAATTAAAAGATAGAAACATAGATGATACATTTGAAAAACATCAAATACAAAGAGAGATGTAACTCTCACCAATAACCCCACACACTCACACTACTCCAGCTCCCCTGGGGAAGAACTGTTTAAAATCCACCTGGTTTGGATAAAGTACAACTTCGCTTCTACCATCTGAAGTGCCTTTTCTAGTACAGAAGATTTGAACTGTTTAATTTAATCTGTTATCTGCTTCTTAGGGAGAGTATTATCCAGTTTAATTATATTTAGAAAGTTAAAAAAAATAAGAGGGGCCGGTAAGATGGGCAAAAGCACTTGCCATCAAGCCTGGCAACCTGTTTGATCCCTGAACCCCTTGGTGGAAGAAGGCTGATTCTGTAGGTATTGGCACCAGAGTGCTCTCTCTCTCTCTCTCTCTCTCTCTCTCTCTCTCTCTCTCTCTCTCACACACACACACACACACACACACACACACACATGCACACGTGCACACGCGCACACACACACACCTTTAATGATTTTATAAACCATGGTTCTTTTATGTGTAATAGTCAGCTGAAATTATTTGAAGACTACGATGAGTGCTTCCATCAGCATTTGCATTAATGCAACTTCTGGGTAGAGGGCAGTTGACTGGAGTCTCCCTGTGAGCCAGTGGAATCTGAAACTATGACGATGGCTTTTACATCAATAAAGCAGCTTGAGTCATCAACATGAGACTGAGGTGGGCTAAACAGTCCTTTCTGTCGGCAGGTTAGCTTGTGTTAAGGGCATTACTTTTTCCCTCTTTTTTCCATCCAGAGTCTTACTGAGCCCCCGGTGTTTGATCAGTCTCAGAATATCTCCGGAGATAACCTCCCATCACTTCAACAAGCTCTTCAAGCAGCTAAGAACAGGCGGAGAGTTTCTCACCACTCTTGATGGAAGTGGCTTAGGGAGCAGGAAGGATGACAGGGCAGCTTTTTCCACAGCAAATGCTGTAGGATGTTGGCTGTGTGAGAGGATCTGTGAAGGCACAGATGTGCAGACAGGAAATACTGCATACCCCAGGGCCCTCTAAAACTTTACATTGCAGTTTGCACAGACAGCATTTCCAAATGTCTGTATCGAGGAATCCTGCTCCACATTCTTCAGTTCCGTGTTTATTGAACTCATTTAATCAACCAATCCCAATGTGGAAAACACAGTTTTAGAATCTAGCACACATAATTTGGGAGCCCTCTTTGCGAAATATATTTAATTAAAATTAGAGTACCAGCATGTGTTTATTTTGTAATCACGTTAAAAGTTTAAAATTGGAAGATAATTTCTTTAGAGCTTTCTATGTGTAATGTACAAAATGGCTTCCAGAGATATGCTTCCTGTCAGTAAGCTTTCTTCCTCTCCTAGCTAGAGCACTCTCCACTTCTCAGTGACTTAAGACATTCACTGGTCTGAGAGTGAGAGAGGGGTCTGAAGCTTAAGCTTCCTTACTTTTATTCTGAATTCATCTCTATGATAAGGTAGCCCTTTAAACATGGATAAAATAGCGATCTGTGGATATGCCATGGAAAATGCCAACATATAGAATGTGACCTAGCTGTATATTGCAGATCTAAAACTAAAAAAAATCAATATGTCAAATGGTTCTAATGTTATGGAGGAAGCAAAGTTAGAGAAAGAAGATAAGGATTACTAGGAATGAGAAGACAAGGATTTTAAAAGAGTGATTGTTGTGTCCTTACTAGGAAATAGAACAGAGATTTAAAGAACATTGACAACTCTCCAGCTGATGAGTTTGTTGCCACTCTAGAGCAGAGAAATGGGCAGAAGACAAGGTAGCATGGAGAGAAAAGAAACTCATCTGTTGATAGAAGATTTTACATATTTGTCAAATGGTAGCATGTGTTCCTAAAGAAAATGATGAATAGTAAGGCAGACAGCTGGCCTTAGGAGCAAGGTTGGCTCAAGAAAGATGGCAGATAGACATAGCAATGTAGGCAGGTAAGAGATTTACATTTGTGGGGTCACAGGTACTTTCTGTTACTTTTATTTGTTTTATTTGTAATTTTTTGTCTTGTTAGGGATAGTACCCAGAGCACCATTCAGACTAAGCAGGAGTACTTCCATTGAGGCCCATCTCCTGACTTATTTCTAATTTCAGCATGCAAACTGTTCTCCATGCTTTTGATCATGCTGATATACCAGGTCTTTGTAAGAAGGAGAGAGAACCCTTTTCTGTGGAACATGCCACTCTTCACTGGGTTTAGGGCTTTGTAGGAGAACAGAGACTAAATGCAATCTCCACTCATACTCTCAGATGGACATGCTTGTGCTTTACTCAGCGGTTCTGTCTAACTGAAATTCTGAATGTTTGCTTTTAATTCCCCAAGAGACACTGGATAGCTAAGAGAAACTGCAAAATGAAACAAGAAAACACCACTTACATCCTGTTCAGACTAGACTCAATTCTCTCCGTAATTAAGATGAAACAACATATAGACTGATGTTTTGATTTTTTTTTTTGAGAGAAAATATCACTAGGTAACTCAGACTGCATTCCAATTCAGGGTCCTCCTGCATCAGCTTCCTAAGTGATAGGATTAAAGGCATGTATCACAAAACCCTGTTGATATTAAATCTTTGAAAAATTGAAACAATACACAACCCCCAAACAACAAAACTGTGCAATATCCATTTGAAGATTTATCTGTGTAAATGAAAGATCATTTTAGACACAATCCCTTTGCACCCATAAGTAAAGATAAATATGTACTAGACGAACATACTGAGCAGCGGCACATGGTGTGATGGGAGCAACCTGAGCAGCATTGGAGGAAGTGTATCTCAGAAGACACATGTGGAGAATTAGATTCATGCTGAGCACAAGCTAAAAATTTTGTCAAAGCAATGATTTAACAGCGAAACTACTGGCTTTCCTCACCAGTTGTTCATGTTAGAGATAGCCTAGTAGAGCTCCAAGATACTATAGAGTAGGCACTGAAGTTTATGTTTGTGGTTGGAAGTGATACAAATCAACCTTGTGCACATTTCCTAAAGGAGGTTTTGGGTGTCAGGGATCATAAAGGCGGAGACTAATTAGCTCAACTCAGTACTAATTTTCACCAAGTGAACACAGTGAAGAAAGACGGTGAAAAAGCTGGAGTCATTTGTAAGGTGCCATTATAACACTGGGCCCACAACCTGTCTGGGATGAAGGGAGTAAAAGAGGAGTATCTATTGTTCTGAAAAGATACAGGGAATCACCACAGGGAAGATCATAGTCCGGTCTGAGACAAGAGTGGGGCCACTAGACTTAGTGTGTCAGAGAGAAAGGAGACTGAGTCCAAAAGAGACATGGGAAAGGAGACTGTCCTGAATCCCCATAAGATGTCAAGAACAAGAACAGCAGGAGCTTATGCACAGACCTCTCTTCAGTGTGCCCCAAGATGTCTCATAGACATAGAAGATTCAAATAACATGTATAAATAAAAACAAAACCACAAATGAATACAAAAATATTCATATAAATTTAAATATAATATTAAGTTTCAAAAATGAGAAAATAATTCTTATACAACCAAGAATCATATAATAAGCAAATCAGAATGTCACATGTTTATGAGAAGTTTGGGGCTAAAATGCAGATCTTGAATATTAGAATAATCTACTTCAAGTAGCACAGGTTTGATGATACAGAAAGCTGCAGTTCCTTAATAGTTGGCTCGAGTTACTTGATAGTGTAGTAAAAATTATTTACGTGATATTTATTAAGTAAGCTATTTGGCAGTTTTTAATTTAAAATAAAATCCTTGTAAAAAGTACAGAATATAATATAAATATTATCTTTCTTAATATTCATGGAACAAGCTGTGAGATAGAGAAGTAGAAGAGGGAAGTGAAGCCAATGGAATATGAGATTTCCTTAAACTACTAAATCAATATATTAGTTGATAAATAGACAAATAAAAACTTTACTTTTCAAGAGAAAACACATAGAAACACATAAACAAAATAAGTGAGTTTTCTGTAAGCTACTTACAATCAAAATATCCAAACCTGGCACAGGCAGTCCCCAAAGAAATCACTACAGACCAAATCACCTAAAATTATGCATGCAAAAATCATGTTGCATTTATCAATGGAATAAGGTAACCTCAATTAATATAGAATAATTATAATAATAACACCAGTATATACCTACAGATGTACCCACAGGCACATCTGTAGGAATGCCCCTCATCCTCAGCAAAGAGTCCAAAAAGATCAAATGGTTACTGTTCTTTCTTGAAGAAAGGGGCCCCAAAAGACCAACTTTGATTTATCTCTTGTTTCCCTAATGCTTGCAAAATTCTAGACCAGTTTGCGACAGAGAAAGACTCATTTATTTCCTTAAGAAATCACATAGGATATCTAACTCTTAGAAGTCAACCTACAACTTCTGCATGTCAACAGCTTCCAGTAAGAGAACAGCCAGAATCTTCCATTTTCTATAATATAAGACTTCTCACTTCCCTGTCACCTTTGTGTTTCTGGCAGAACCAAGTAATGCTACCTAACTCTCTTGCTATAGGAAACTCTGGGTAGACTTTTGACTTTTCTCATCTGGGTGGTTGTGACTGGCTCCGTTCACTTAGAATAATGTACTCAAGGTGTAATCATTCTGTGATATGTAACACTTCAATTATCTGTTGTGTATGTACATTTGTACATATATCTACTATGCATAGATTACATTTTGTTACCTCTCATTAGCTGACAGAATTTGAATTGTTTCCACTTTGGGGTTGTTAGGCATAACATTCCTAGGAATATTTGGTTACACTTTGTGCAGAATGCCTTTGTCATCCATCCTCCTATAGGTAGACCATTACCCATGCTCCTACAAGTAACTCAGATATGCTCACTGTTCACAAAGCTGGACTTAGAATGGTTTTTTGGGTCTGTCTTCAGTCCCCTATTTGGAGTGGATAGGTGCTTGTTCACATCTTCCCAAGAAAAATCACAAAACCTATTAACCAGGAAAGTCCCATGAAGAGCAACAGCATTTGGATTTTATTTCCTGTATCCACCTTTAATTAATTTTTATTTTTGATTAAGATAGTGATTTTAGGTTTGAGTTTTTCTTGAATGGAAGGAAGACAACTATTATCCACACACAGCTATTCCACTGTCCTCCACCTCCTTCTATTTATCATGGAAGGTTTCTATTAATTCTTCAATTTTAAAGGTATTTTTGGTGGGTGTGATAGTCTGGGTCTTTCTGAACTTGGAATACATCTTTTCAAGGCCTTCTGTCTCTAAAGGTTTCTGTTGAATACTCAGGTATTGTTCTAATGGGCCTGCCTTTCTCCCTTATGCTTTCAATATTCTTTCTTTATTCTGTTTTTAATATTTTATTGTAATATATTATGAGGAATTTCTTTTCTTGTCCTGTTTATTTGGTGTTCTGTAGATCTAGATGATCATATTTTTCTCTAGATTCAGGAAATTTTCTGCTAGGATTTTACTGAAGATGCTCTCTATTCTTTTGCTGTAGTATATTTCTTCTATCCCCAAGATTGGAAGGCTTGGTCTTTTTATGATACCCCCAAACTCTCCCATATTCTGCTCATGTATTGTTAGTTCATTATTTACCTTTACTGAGTGATCTAACTCTTCTGCCTTGTCTTCTGTCCCTACTTGTCTATTTTTGATATGATCCATTCTATTGGTGAGGCTTTTCCCTGAAATTCTTAACTTGCCTATTGATTGAGTTTTTCATTTCTAGCATCATTTCAATTTTGCTTACTTCAGCAATCCCAACTCTGTCTCCATGTCTTGGATGGGCTTCCTTATTTCACTCATCTCTGTGTCATTGTCTTTGAGTTGTTCAAACATTGTCATAATCAGTCTTTTCAATTCCTTGTCTAGAAGTCTTTCTAGGTCTTTTTCATGAGGGTTATTACTACAGTGCTTGTGGTTTTGGCAAAGATACGTTACTTGAGGTTTTCTTGTTTGATTCCTGCTTTGGGATTTGTGCATCTGCATTTAGTTTGCTATTTGAGGTTCTCTTTATTTTTTTTGTTCAAGTTACCTTTCTCTTTCAGTAGAGTTGTTAATAGGTTCAAGATGGGGCTAATTCTTACACAGGGTTGGCATGTCAATACCTTCTGCTTGTCTGGGGTTTAAGGGTGCAGTCCCTATTTCAGGTCTTCTGCTTGTCAGCTACAACCTGGTATTTTCAAGTCAAGAAGCTTAGAACAACTTTTCCCTAGCAGAGTAGACTGGCTTGGGGTCCCAAGGACAGAATGGACAACTGGAGCATCTGGATCAGGTAGCTGGCAGGCTCTGGTGAGCCCCAAGAGGTGGGAAGGCCTTGCTTTCCCTGCCATTTGGGAGGAAGTAGTGGTCCCTAGCAAGCAGCCAAGGGACTTTTGGGGTGACCCAAATAGAGGATGTTGAGAAAGGGGGTACAGTAGCATTTCTGGGTTTCTATACCATATATGATGGTTGAAAAATCCCTGGTAGAGAGCAGACTGAGATCTGGCAAGTTCCAAAGGGAGGGTAGAGGTCCAGGCAAAGGTGGTGGACCATGGCAAACAACCAAGGGGCTTTGAGGCTGTGTAAATAGAAGGGTTCGGGGTGGCCTACCTTGGTATCCTTGCCAGATAAGAAGTCTGGAAAGTCCCTAGAAGATACTGATCTGGGATCTGGTGAGTCTCAAAGGGTACCTCCTTCATTGCAAGGCAATTTCCCCCTTGCCTGCCCCAACCTGAAATCACAAAGTCACCTATGATCCCCAGGATTTGAAAGGGAAAGCTACTGTTGGATTTGTACGCCCAGGCGCATCTCTAAGGCAATGTCCCCTGTCCTTTATAACTGTCACTACCCCTTCAGCCGCTCTTTACCTCCCATTAGGTGTGATAAAAATCACCCACACTACACAAACGCCTTTCCCATCTTGTTCTTTTTATCAGGAGTTCTGGAACATACTAGTAAATATCAGTATATGCCTCACGCACTACAGTCTTTAACACTAATACATGTTAGCAGCTATGCGTAAGTGCAGATTTAACAGATCATATTTGAAATCATATCAAAATTCTAAAACATATTTTAAAAGAAAAATCAGATAGAAATTGAGAATCAGTACATAAGATATTTTAATGTAAATTTTCATAAATATACAGAAACCCTAACCTCCTGTATACATAGTTCTTTATAGCACATACATAAGTTACTTTAACTATCTTGTAATTGGTATATTTAGATACTTCAGTTACTATTCTTTACTATTAAATTCTTATTAGTATATCATCTGTTCTTTCTAATTCACTATTAATAAGTATTATTTTATACTATACTATTCAGATGAAAGGTAATGGAATGCTGATAAAAATTGCTCAAAACCCCATATAGTCAAATCCAGACTGAAAAGCACAGGGTCAATATAGGTCTTCTGGAATTCACAGACTGAATTTGAGTCATAACTCTGTATGACTGATTACCTTCCTGAGCTAGATAAAAAATGATAACAATATCTAAGATAAATTTTAGTTTTACATAAACTTTGTGACTCCTGCACAAATGCCTCTCAGACACTGTTTAATTATCTGTAACTCTTAACTCATGGCATCATACCAAATGTTCATAAACACTAGCTCATATCTTCCAAATTCAGATTCCACTGTCACTCTTCATGAGTCAGAATACCAGGACCTACACTAGTTCTCTGACCTTGGCCATGTTACACAGTCTTTCTGTACCTTCTTTCTCTCAGCTCTCAAATTGATTTGATAAAGTCGATTAAATTAAAGGGTAATTTTGAAAATTAAGTGTAATAGCACATGTATAGGGTTTCACATCTTCAAAATCTTATTTTCATCGCCTGCAACTGTGCTCCGATGCATTGTGAAGCCTCACTCTGTAGTCATTTGCTTCTTAACTATTTTTCACTTTATTACAGTCTCTTCCCTAGCTCTTCTACACTCCTCTTGGCTCCAGAGTATTTAAAGCCATTTATATTTTTATATTTTAATCCACTGCAGCATCCAGAATATTCCACCCTTGAGTCATCACCAGTGATATACAGACAAAATGCACTGCCATCTTTAAAAACAACTCAAATTTGCAGAAAGGTATCTCGCTTCTAATGTCTGCATGATACTGAATCTCAAGGTTGCCTTTCCCAAACTGTTACCACTTTTTTTCCCTTTCAGTAAGAAGAGAAGGAAAGTGCTAAACATCACAGCAATTGCTTTTAAGAGCTTCCTAACATTTTATCTTAACAGCTCAATCTTTAAAAAAAAAATCTTTATTCCTACTCTAAGGCTTTTTTTGTTTTACAAGTAGAAACACGGTTCAGTTTAATAGAAATTGAGCTATCCAGGGTAAGTTGCACTGGCTTCCAGCCAAAATGGACAAACGACTGAAATTTTACCTTGAGTCAGTATTTCTGCTCAAGTTCTTTGCCTGTTAAGCCTATTTTAATACTAATATATATGCTAGCTACCCAATAAGAATATTCACACTTACTTGCTACCAGGCTCTACTTCATCTACTTTGTTTTCCAGAACCAGCTTGCTGGTCACTTCGTGTATTTTTAAGTTTATGAGTCTCACTCTTCCTAGTGACCCCAGAATTTATTCCTACCTCTGCCATAGCCTTTACCACTTTTTACATTATTTATTTAAAAACAAAAACAAAAGCCAATCCTACCACTAGACTGAGCCTGGGAGGAAGTGAGCATGGAGAGCTCCTCTCTGTCTCCAGGGTTTTGTGGTCAATAAATAACAAACAAAAGAAAAGCTTTTAAGTAGTTTCATTGGAAGGCACATCTACTGTCTTTTGCTCAACCAAGTCCCTACAGGTCCCTCTGGTATGGCGCAACTTTGACTCAAAATGTGTGACTCTGAATGAACATTCAGAGAAGTCCAAGCACTTCTTGTCATTATCAGTCCAAGTCATGAACAGGTATGCTCATCTCTGGGAATCTTCCTGGAGTAATAGAAAGAGACACTCTCTTTTCTTTGACCACTGTGTAGAATAATGAAAGTCTCAAGCTGGTGATAACCATTTTTTTCTCCCACCACATAGCGAGTACATATAGAATAATATTAATCCAGAAAAAAAGTGAAAGCTACATTGCTGTAGGAAGTCTTTCTTTACGCTGTGAATATATATAGCTCCCATTGGCTAATAAATAAAGCTGCATTGGCCTATGGCAGGGCAAGATGGAGCCAAGCGGGAAAATCCAAGAGAGGTAGTGAAAGGAGAAAGGCGAGTAGGGGGAGATGCCATCCTATTGCCCAAGGAGCAACAAGATGCCAACAGACTGGTAACACCACGGCCATGTAGCAACATATAGATTAATAGAAATGGGTGGAGTTAAGTTATAAGAGCTAGCTAACAAGAAGCCTGATCCATAGGCCATACAGTTTGTAAATAATATAAGCTTTTGTGTGTTTACTTGTGACCATGCGGCTGAGGAAAACAGGTAGGAGAGATTCGTTCCAACTGCGGGGCTGGGCAGGGCAGGAGAAACTTCCAGCTACACTAATGATGTTCTAAAACTACCTTCTAATGATATCACCTGAGCTCCAGGTAAAGATATCTAAAGTCTATTCTTTCTTTTCTTAAGGTGGTTTGAATGGTATTGCTATTATTAATATTTTAATGACCCCCCCCAAAACCACAGTTGCTCTTTAAAATGAGGGCATACTTTTTTTAAACTGTGGAGTTATTGAACATACCATCGTTTGGCATATCTTTAAATTCAGTAGCATCTTGTTGAAAATAGTAACTGAAGCTGGGCAGTAGTGGCACATGCCTTTAATCCTAGCACTTGGGAGGCAGAGGCAGGTGGATCTCTATGAGTTCAAGGCCCACCTGGGCTACAGAGTGAGTTCCAGGAAAGGTACAAAGCTACACAGAGAAACCCTGTCTTGAAAAAAAAAAAGAAAGAAAGAAAATAATAACCAAATGTGCTACCAATTGTTTTTATGGGAAAATGAAAGATAAAACATTTTCTTACTTCTTTTTCAAATCTTCTGACACAATTTTCCTATTAGTAAGTAAATGTGCATATGAAAATATAAATATATTGTAATATTCTGGTTATTTTTAATTTAATCAATGAAAACAAGCAAATAAAAAAACTACAACAAGAAAAGAACTGTTGGGGTTTCTACTGATTTTTATAAAACATTTAATGCCAGATATTATATAAGAAGAGAATTTTTACATAATTAATAACATGAAGATAAAATGTGTGCATACAGAACCCACCTATTATGTAAACGTATCACAAGCATTCTTCAATTTAATATGAATGAATACAGAGCATCAGAAGGTGTTTGCTTAGTATTAGGACACAGACCAAACCCCAAATTCTGATTTCTTATGCCTGACTGAGACCAGGAATAGACATCTTAAAGCTGCAGCACAGGCTAGTTTGAATTAAGCAGTACCTGGACTGCACATTGAGAAACCCTGTTCTCCAAGGTAAAGGGATCCGAAAGGGTCAACAGCCTCAAAGCTAACATCTTACAAAATGAGAAATTAAGGTGGTTTCCACAAAAGAAGTAAAAAGAAAACACACAGAATTTAGTGCGTTATGTATTTTTCTAGATTCCATGAAACCAAAGATTTTGAAGGTCTGGATGAACAGAAAAACAGAAATTCTAGTTCTACTCCTCTCCTATTCAGGAGCTAGTCTTTTACTTATTTTTTGTTAAATAGAGCATGAGAAACTGCTTAAAAATAATATGGCCTCACACCCCTTATATCTGAGGCATAAATTCTGGCACATTCTTAGAAACATAAAATGCTAGATATTTAAAGCAACCTTACAGATCATTTAACCCAGCTATTATCAGATGTTGCAATCTATTCTGCCTTACTCCCTGAAAGTGGCCATTTGGTCTCTGCCTGAATATCTCCAATGACCCAAAACTCATTATCATATAAGAAAGCAATTATTTTCTCTTATGGTAAAAGTTTGTACTGGTTGGTTGGTTGGTTGGTTGGTTGATTGGTTGGTGATGTATTGTCTTTTCTCTTCTTTGTCTACCTCTATATAGGCTATTTATTAACCTTAGGATGCTCATTCATCAAAGCATAAATGTATAGTTATCTTATTTGAAATATATATATACACACATTATTATACATATATTATTTTATAGTATATATTATTAAAAGTTGTTATGACCCTTAAGTATTCTCATTTCTAGATTAAAGAGTAAATTATTCAGCTGTTTTTCTTCTGATCTATATGACAGATCTTTGTCTACCAGGCAGCCTTCCTCACCTTCCCCTGCTTTACAAGTCATCCTGTGAGTTAAAGAGTTTATGAAAACAGGTAGGTTTACTCCAGTCCTCTATAAATATTCTGCATGAGTCAAAGCCAATCTTAAGGAGGACTTAGTACATTGTGCCTTCAACAGAGTATTTCCTTTAACTAAGAGCAACAAAGAAAAGGCAAGATGACAAATCTCACCATTCTTCCCAGACCTTCAGCTAGAGCGAGGACTTCCGGACTTGGTGTACGCCACTAGAGCTGATGGCATGTGTGGTCTTGGTAACTCTTCTAGACTCATGATTTCTTTCCTCTTGGACTCCAATTTCCAAGAAATTAAAAATAAAATCAAACTGGTAGAGTTGGGTGTTGACATATTCGCTATCTAATATTCAATAGTCAAGATCATGCCTTTATGTCCCATGGCCCTTATACTGTACTGCCACATTACACTTGAGCAGCCAGTTCCTTTTTGCCAAAGACTGCAGTGATGACTCCAAATCAGAGACTAATTTCACACTAGTTTATTAAAGACTTAGAATTCAATGTCACTAACTTTTAGAAGAGTTGTATTATTATTGAGCAAGATATACATGTATTCATATGTATATGTGTATTTTTGCCATTATAAATAATATTTTAATGATCCATAGTTACCGTCTGAAGCCAGGTAGGCATTTTGGTTTTTCTAGTCCTTGTATGAAAACAAATTTGATGTTGTATGCCCTTCAGTCACTCTCTTCCCAAAGTCACAAGAGTTACTGACTCCATTCTCTTAACATTCATCACCTAGACTTGTTTTGTGATCCGTATGGAACGTCTGCAAACATCATAGGAAGTTCCAGTTAGGAAAAGTTGATGGATTAAGGCAGTTGTAATCTTGGAGCATGTCCTTTACCCTCCTTTGTCAACATATGATATAAAACAGTAAGTGTTGAAAGAGACCCACAAAGTGAATGTTTGCAGAATGTAGGAAAAGAAGAAACTTTTAGGATAAAGCAAATGAAGACATGTTTGGGCTTGCAGAGATGGAAAGGCAAGAGACATCAGGAAATAAGGCTTCACAAGAGAAAAAAAAAAGAACAAAAGTGTTCAGTACAGGGCTCCGTTCACAAGAGAGTGGTGGAAGTCAGAAAGCCAAGCATTACAGCTACAAGAACATGAAAAACTAGTTATCTCCAAAGGAATCTCACAGGGGAAACAAAGCATCCTTAAGGGCAGACCCCATGTCCAGCAGTAGAAGGCTAACACTAAAAGAACTCAACGGCATTTTGAAGGTTCTTTGTTTCATATTGTTGTGTCTGGGGACTTCTCCCTGACAAGGCTTTTGCATATATGTAGTATGGCTTCTGATTTTGTGTTTTAATGGAATTCCTGTGTGTGCAAACATGTGTCTCTCTGTATCTATATATGTTTCTCATGCTTTTTCTTTGGCTATTTTCTTTTGTTTGTTTATCCTATTTCGATTTGGGTTTTTTTGGGGGGGTTGCTTTATCTTATTTTATTTTATGATCATTCCTTAGATACCAGTTTATTTACTAAAAAGAGACATAAAGAATGTGGAATTTGATGAGAGACAAGTAGGGAGGAACTAGAAGAGTTCAGGAGGAGAGGCCGTAATCAGAATATATTGTATGAAAAAGCCTGTTTTTAATAAAATACAAAGAAGGGAATGGCTAAAAGGAAAACATAAAATAAAAATAGAAAAGAACTATCTGTGGGTTCTGATTATTTGTTTCAAAATAATTTAGTGATGCTACAATTAAAATTATATTTAACTACTTCTATTTTGTGACAAATATCACTGAAGCAAATTCACAACACAAAAGAGACTCTTTTTCAATGAAGGAAGCATAAAAGCTACTTCTAAGAGCTGGATAATGCTGCCACTAATTTGTTTCTACTGAAATAATCTGATTTTTGGCTAGATAGGTAAGATAAAGTATGGCATAGAGGAAATGTAAAATCACCAAGAGTATATCCATGCTGATAAACTTTGGAAGCACAATTTTATGGATTAATTGCTAATATTCTCTTTTCTAATAAAATAACTTTATTATAAGGAGCTCATATATAAAAATTGCTAATATTTTCAGTTTTTTTCTTGTGAAAACTTTGTAGACTTGTGTGGATAAAATTGATGACTGCCCTGCTGAGTTAGCATCCAGTCTCTGTGTTGTATAAGCAAGTGTGAGCATAAGCACATGTAATACATATGTACAATATTGGTTGAGTAACTTTTAAAGCATAATAATACACAATGGAATGATTCTTAACCAAACATCTTGGTTTTTTGGGATTTACTGGCCTAATAACAACAAAGAAGGGCTTGGGTGTGTAGCTCAGTTGTAAAGCACTTGCCTAGCATCCTAGTATATGTGAGGCTCTAGGAACAATCCCCCAATCCCCAGCAATACACACACACACACACACACACACACACACACACACATACACACACACACCCCAATACAAATAATTTTGTACTGTACTCTCCTTTGAAAATGTTGCATTACTCCTCTTCTTGCCTTCCTTCCCTCCCTCCCTCCCTCCCTGCCTGCCTCCTTCCCTCCCTCTCTCCCTCCTTCCTTCTTTCCTTTCTTTCTCCCAGTGACTTCCATTGTGCTCCTACAAGCATAAGTATTCTAGTAGCCAGCTGCACTGACAGTCCATCAAGAGAAGACTGATGTTAACCCAAGACCAAACAGAGAAACAAAATCAAGAAACCGTGAACCTCCTGAGATGCAACCTTCTTATCTGAACATGACACATAAATTCATTTTGTATTTTTATTCAAATTATGAATTCCCAGGACAGACCTAATCATATCACATTTCAAAATAAATTGGAAATATGCAAAAATGGCTTGTAGGATTTGTAGTAGTCGACAATGAAATGCTTTTGTTTTTTGTCTTTTTTTTTAGGCAGGGTCTTCCTAGGTAGTTCAGGCTGGCTTCAAACCTCTTACCCACTTGTCTCAGTGTTGTGAGTATAGGCATCTAACACTACATGCAAATTTTCCTATGAACAGTTTTTAAAACCATGTAAATGTCATCACTAAGAAGCTTTGGATACACATGGCAGTTAGAAATTGGCTTTAGAGTTTCTTGAATTAGGTGTGTGTGCATGTGTTGAGGAGAGGGGCATTGTGCACATGAGTGTAGATGCCCACAGAGGGTAGAGATGTCAGATTCTCTGGAGTTAGAATTACAAGTGACTGTGAGCTGGAATTATAGGTTGACTGAGCTACGTGATGGGGACGCTCGGAACCAAACTCATGGATGCTGGGAAGTAAACTCAATTCTTCTGCAAGAGCATTATGTGCTGTTAACTACTGAGTCATCTCTCCAAGGTTATATGGCAGCTTTTATGTTAAGTATCTGATCTAAGATACAGGTAGGTATAGAAAGCTAAGTAGCAACTCTGTATCTATTATATGAGGAAAAAACAACTGAATGTCCGGTTCTCAGACAGTAGTTCTGCCTGGTGTCCTTCATTCCCCTCCAGTTGATTCATGTCACTTTATTCTCTTATCCACTGTAGACATTATCTGTCAGCTTCCTGTGATAATAAATCAAATTTAGCTTGGTTTTCAACTGCTATCAACCTATTTCCTCTGCTTATATTGTTGTTTTTTTGTTCCTCAATTTTCCCCACCCCTGGTGTCAGTTTTCTTACTATCGTTTTGAGGAAGTAAAGAATAAATAACCAAATTACACTCAGTTCTACGTTATATACCAGAAATATTTATTAATACTATTAAACATTCTAAATAGAACTTTTACCACTAATATTTAAGGACAAGTATTGTTCTTAACTGAATGGAAAGACCATGTATGCTGATCTAGAATGAGTATCACCAATTTAATACACAGT
This sequence comes from Peromyscus nudipes, assembly GCA_902168325.1. Taxonomy (NCBI): domain Eukaryota; kingdom Metazoa; phylum Chordata; class Mammalia; order Rodentia; family Cricetidae; genus Peromyscus; species Peromyscus nudipes. The sequence continues at coordinate 23,837 of CABHPH010138002.1, read as the reverse complement.
ATAAGAGTACAAGAAGAAAGTATTGGCAAACCCAACAGGTTCAGAAAGAGAGGACTAGCCTGGTTATCTGGTCCTTGATAAATGGATGTTATAAAAACCAGGACTTTGCACATAGTAAAAATGAGCAATTGTTTAATTCCTCCTACACCAAAGTGTCAGGAATGTCTTAGTGAACTAAGGGGAACATAAGAGACATATTCACTTTATAAATATAATCACACTATATACACCAAATCAGGAAAGAAATACACAGTGTGATACTTGTCATTAAACAATTACACAAGCTTCATGGAGTCATGGATGGAAAATATACTAATATAAATATAACATATGGAAACCCACCATTACTATTTATAATATTATCTTTGTCACATTGTCAAAAAAAAGCAGTCAGCAAATGCTTTTCTCCTTTGGGCTAAGATCAAGAAATGCAGTATGTAACAAAAACCACAGACACCACCAGCTTTATATACAGGATGGGAAACAACCCTTTTGCTTATACATTCCTTACAAAGCTAAAAGATGAGAAGTTAAGCCACACAGGGAATAGGTTGAGAAGGGATTTGATAGAGGGATGGAGGGCAAATGACAGACGCCAAAGTGTTTGAAGAGGGGGATATATTGACCTGTTCGGCTACAATAGTGAGTTAAGCTCACAGAAGTAGTCATTTTACTACTATGTTCATGTAGCAGAATAATAGTAGTAGGTTCTCTCCTAGAGCCTATGACCCGTCTAGCCACAGGTTCTTAGTTCCACTAACAGTGCCATGTGTGGGCTCCATTTTGTGGAATGGGCTTTAAATCTAATCAGAAAATGATTGGTTATTCTCATGTGGTATAATGCTACTATTGCTCCGGTGGGCATATTTTGTTGGGACACTCATTATTATAGCTCACAAGGTTTGCAGCTGGGTAAGACGGATGATTGCTTTTCTTCCCTGGTAGTGTGCAAACGCAGCACCCTCCCACACCATAGAAGCTAGTCAGTAGGGATGATGTTGCCAAGTGTGTACAAGTTTGATTTTTCCAAGTATCATGTCTCAAGTGCATGGCATCTTCATTGATACAGTCTTATTTTCAAGTTCTGGAAGGTAATCAAGAGCAATGGCTATTCCCTGTAATGTTTAGAGGTCTATGGAGTTTCTCTGGCCAACAACTCAAAAGAGGGTAAAACATTCCTGGCCCTGGGATTTTATTTGCCAGACTGTGCTATTAGGGTTATTGTCTTCCTATTTAAGGTAACTTCATTTATAATCTTTTTATATATGTATGTGATGTATACGTATGTGTATATGTATCTATTTTAGGAAGCTTCTGCAGTAGTAGATATATTTGTGATGTTTCAAATGTGCTTAATGTTGGTTATCCCTCCTCTATTCCTTTCTATGCTCTACACTCTGACCTCAAACCCTGTTTAATCTTTCCTGTTCCCTTTTTGCCTTTCCCCTCTTTACATCACTGCATTCTATCTCCCCACCCTTGAGTGATACCCCCACTCCCATGACACCTTACTAATTTCCTAACTTCTATGGGGATTCCAAATGAGGCATACATATCTAAAGATTCATAGCTAACCTCCACATATGAGAGAAAACATAGGATGTTTGTCTTTATGGGTCTAGGTTGCTTCACTCAGGATGATTGTTTCTAGCTCTATCCATTTACCTGAAATTTTTGTAATTTCATTGTTACCAGCTGAATAATATTTCATTATACAAGTATGATACATTTTCCTTGTTTATTCATCATTTGATGGATATCTAAGCTGTTCTATTTCGTGGCTATTGTGAATAGAGAAGTAATGAACCCGTATGAGCAAGTATCACTGGAGGATACCGAATCCTTTGGGTATATGTCTGTACTGAATAGTTTTATGTCAACTTGACATGAGCTAAAATCATCTGAGAGGAGGGAATCTCAATTAAGAAAATGCCTTCATAGGATTGGGTTTCAGGCAAGCCTGTGGGGCATTTTCTTAATTAATTACTGATGGGGGAAGGCCTAGCCCATTGTGAGTGGTGCTATCCCTGAACTGGTGGTCCTGAGTTCTATAAGAAAGCAAGCTGAGCAGGCCATGTTCATCAAGCCAGTAAGCAGCACCCCTCCATGGCCTCTGCATCAGCTCCTGCCTCCAGGTTCCTGCCCTGTCTGAGTTCCTGTCCTGACTTCCTTCTATGATGAACAGTGATGTGGAAGTATAAGCCAACCTTTCCTTCCCAACTTGCTTTTTTTGGTCATGGTGTTTCATCACAGCAATAGAAACCCTAAGACAATGTCCAAGAGAGGCACAGCTGGATAGTGGTAGATCTGTTCAGCTTTTGAGTAACAACCATGCTGATTTTGATACTGGTAGCACTAGTTTACATGCCCACCAGCAATGAATAAGTGTTCCCCCTTTCCCCACACCCACCCTAGCATGTTCTCATTTGTTTTTTGGTTTTGGTTTTGTTGCCCATTCTACTTGGGTAAGATGAAATCTCAAAACTGTTTTGATTTTCATTTTCCTAGTGGTTAAGGACATTAAGCATCTTAAACACTATTTCTCAACCATTTCTATTTTATTTTATTTTTTTAATTTCTCAGTCTAGTTCCTTGCCCCTGGGTTATTTGTTCCCTCTTTTTTAATTTTTTAAAAATTTATTTATTATGGCCGGGCGGTGGTGGCGCACGCCTTTAATCCCAGCACTCAGGAGGCAGAGGCAGGCGGATCTCTGTGAGTTCGAGGCCAGCCTGGTCTCCAAAGCGAGTTCCAGGAAAGGTGCAAAGCTACACAGAGAAACCCTGTCTTGAAAAACCAAAAAAAAAAATATTTATTATGTATACAGTGTTCTACCTACATGTATGCCTGCATGCCAGAGGAAGGCACCAGATATCAGATGGTTGTGAGCCGCCACGGGGGTGATGGGAATTGAACCCGGGTCATCTGAAAGAGCAGTCAGTGCTCTTAACTTCTGAGCCATCTCTCCAGTCCATATTTGTCCTCTTAATGCTAAGTATCTCAGTTCTTCTTATATTCTGGATACTAAACCTTGTCAGATGTACAGATAATAAATGATTCATGCCTAATTTCTGAGGTCCTTGATTCATTTGGAGTTGAGCTTTGTGTAAGGTGAGAGATAATCTATTAATCTATTTCATTCTTCTACATTCAGCTATCCAGTTTGACCAGAGCCATTTGTTGAAGATGCTGTCCTTTCTTCTGTGTATATATTTTGGCTTCTTTGTCAAAAAACAGTGTGGACCTTATATTAGAGTCCTCAATTCTATTCCATTGACCATTGTGTCTGTTTTTATTCTATTACCATATTGCTTTTTAAAATTACTATAGCTCTGCAATATAACTTACAATCAAGGATAGTGATATCTCTAGTACTTTTATTATTCAGAATAGATTTCTCTATCCTAGATTTTTTTAGATTTTTGAAAATCTTTTTGTGAAGAATTGCATTGGAATTTTAATAGGAATTGCACTGAATCTGTTAATTGCTTTTGGTAAGAAGGCTATTTTCACAGTACTAAAACTACCAGTCCTTGAGCATGGGAAATCTTAAGGTATCTTTTCCAATTTCTTTCTTCAGTATCTTGCGGTTTTAATTACACAATATTTTACTTTCTTGGTTGGATTTACCCAAGATGTTGTTTGTTTTTTTAAAAAAAAATCCACTAAGTTCAGTTAGTGATGTACTCATGTGTATGGGTGTTGGGCCATCCTCTGGAACATGGGAAACCTACCAGAAGGAATATTCTCAAAAAAATAATTATTCTCCTCCCCCCAGCAGCCATCAACTGCCAATACCTCCTTGATTAGGGGTAAGGCCTTGTGGGTTCTTGTCTATCCATGCTGACTTTGGCTGGCTTGATCTTATACAGATTTTGTGCAGGTAGGCACATATTCTGTGAAGTCATGAGTGCAATACTCATGTCATGAACAGAAGACAGCATTTCATAGCAATTCTCCCCTATCCTCTGGCTCTCATAGTCTTTTGTCTGCCTCCTTTCGGTGATGTTCCCTGAGCCTGGTGGGGGCTGGGTAATGGACAAGTTGATATAGATCTCATATGTATGGCTTAGCACTCACTGTCACTCATTCTCAGCACTTTGATCAGTGGAGTACTGTTGAGTACTACAAAAAGAAGCTTCTCTGATCAAGGTTGAGAGCAGGCTAGGTGGATAGATAGCAGCATAAACATTTAGACAGCAGACTGACAACATGACCAGTCATGTGGTGAAAATAATTATGCCAGTAAAGTCAGAATCAATTGAACTTTTAATTTATTGTTATTTTCCTCATCATGTAAAACTATCTCATTTTATGAGATAATGTAGGCATTTCTATAGTCTATGGCTGTGCACTTGTCTCTGGTCTTCGTTAGCAGAAACTTCATCCTAGTAAGGACTTGTTCTTTCAGTTGGTGTTGCCAGTAAATCTGAACAGTCTAGCTCAGCATTTGGTAAGCAATTTATCAATATATAAGCAAATAATCATGGCTGTTGCTAACACTCATAACTTGTACATACTATCATAGTGTTCAGTAAATTTTAGTTTTTTTTTTTTACTAGATACTTATTTTAGGAAGACAGAGTAGTTTTTTGTATGTGCTGCATGTTTAGAGAAATACTAGTGCATCAAATGATACAGGTATTAATTTTTAGAGAAATTCCCAAAGCACATATAAGAGCAATGTAAGGGAACTGATAGCTGTGATAATAAACAGAAAAGTAGAATATCAGAATTAAAACAATTTAAAGGAAAATAATGCTAAGCTCTTACTTTTTATATAGGAATTACCATGTTAGTATTTTTATAATTATCATTTTATTATGTCTGTATTTCCTAAGTCAATACAATGTGAAATTCTAAATTTTCATCCTAAGCAATTGTTCATTGTCGTTTTTATAACCAGTTAGAAAGTAATATTGGTGTCATTTTTTAGGTTATCTGTTCTTCCAATTTAGTAGCACAGGCATCTCTACCTTAAACTGCATGTCACTGGCAAACATAATTTCAGTTCAAATCAATTAAGGAACTATGTATCCTGTAGCTACTGTAATCAGAATGGGATCATGTGTAGAACTATAAACATGAAGCAAACAACACAAGAAACCTTAAAAATACCACATACTGCTGGGTATTCAACAGTTAAATATTTCAAAAGAATACTTGTAGAGATATGTCTTAAAATATTAATACTCCAATACAGAAATTTTACAAGTTAAGGTAATATGCATGCACAAGATATCCACTTTAAATTTATATGTCCCTTTAGGTCACCGTGTGTATATAAGTTTACTACAATCTTCTCTCAGGAGGTATATATGTAAACTGGCTGTAAAATATTTTCTTGAGGTGTAGAGTAGTTTGGGGGATTATGTAAAAAGGACCCATAGAGAACTGCTGTAGAGAAAGCCTCCATAAAGATAAGGGGAACACTATAAAAGTAAGGAAGAAAATACTCTTCTCATACAAGAATAGGAAAAAAATCATTCCCTCCATTTTCTAACAGTAGATTTGCTACAAATTCATAGGACACAGCCTCACAGCCATCTGGAGTGTTCACATCTGCATTGCAGCTTACATCTTGCCAAATCACTGAAATACAATAGCTCCAGAGATTACAATATAAACACCAAAAAATACACAGTAGCTTCCATAAAAATGAAAGAAAAAGACTCTCCTACAAAATCAGGATAAGTATTTAAGTTTTAAGAAAGAAATTGGCATGTGTGTCTACCAAGAACCTTTCCTACTAAGTTCTTTAGTTCAAGTATTCTTTGGGAATATTGAGTGGAGGAAGAACCTCAGAAGAGTAACAATAAGAGATTTAGGGGATAGGAGTAAACAGTACAAGAACTGGGTGATACTTGTGAAATAATGTGAAGGTAGATAAACTGTATTGTGAATAAAATATCCTGCAACCAAAATAGCTTCAAAATAGAAAAGAAATTAGTCATCTGGGAGAAATTTGCTGAAGAATTGTCGATGTCCTGAAAACTCTAGTTGAAACACTTAATATTAAATGTAACTCATAAGTATAATGAAATACTTTTAAATTTTGATTATTTTGAACTTCAAACTTTTGTTTTTAAAATGAGATGTGTTGTTTAGGCACGTGGAGTGGCATCCTTATCCAACTAAAGCTTAACTAGGTTATGTCAGTTGCTAAGATAAAACTATTGCTTATTAGTTAACTAATTAAACATTACATACGATTAATTTAAACAAGCTTCTAAACTGAAAGGCAAAAATGGGAAAACTTTTTTTTTCTTCAAATAGAAGTGTAGAGCAAACAAATTGTGTCACTGTCAAGGAAAATGCTGGACTTGGTGGTGCTTCTGGTTTTATTGGTGTTTTACTTTAAACTGGAGCAACTTTCTCAATTTCTTTCACTTTCTCATCAGCTCCTAAATGGTTAAACAAGATTGAGAAGAAAGGTACTATTTGTATAAGAATTATAAATACTCATAGATGATAGGATGATTTCACAACCAAAAAATCTTTTGCCACAGTTGAGGGAGTTGAGAGCTAAAGATTTCAGATACTTTGATATTGTGTGAATATTAAAAACGTAGACTCTGAGGATTTACAGAAGAAAACTCCACTAAAGCAACTGAAAATAAATGCTGGCAAGAAGATCCCTCATTCACTTTTGGTGGGAATGCCAGGTGACACAGCCACTCTGGAAATTAGTATGGTGAATCTCAAACCATTTAAATTAAATCTACCATATGACCCAGCTATTCCACTATTTGGCATATGCTCAAAGCACCAACATCCCACTCCACAGATACTTGCTCAGCAATATTCATAGCTACCCTACTCACAATAGCCAAGAAATGGAAACAGCACAAATGCTCTTCAACGGATGAATGGATGACGAAAATAACGCTCGCTTCTAAGGAGGGAAGGGGACATAGAGAGACAAATACGAAAATGTCAATTGTTTGGGACAGTATGGGCTGGGAGGAAATCGAGGGACTTAGGTAAAAAGTAGCAGATATGTAAAGTTAATAAGTCTAGGAACCTAATGAAGCTATAGAGCCAATGAAATTTACTGGATTAGAGATTTTGGTTAAGCAGAATTTAACTTGTCAATAAGTGTGCGAGACGACAGATATGTTAATCTGCTTCAGTATGGTACCGATTTTATTATCTGTGAGAGTCTCATAATATCATGTTATAAACCTCAAACAGACACAACAAATTTTATTTCATAACATAAGGAAAATCATAATACAACTCCATGAAATTATTCATGCTATATACTAAACATATTTCCTCAAATAATTTCCATTAAAAGGAAAGCAAAGTGGAGGAGGAGCATTCTAAGATACAATTTGAGAACAATTTGAAAATTTTCACCTTTGCTGGATATTAACCTATATTAGACAATTCTGGTAGGTATGGTAATAATATTGAAGTAGTATAGAAAATGCTTATTATTAGGTGTCTATGGGGGTGAAATATCACATGTCAATTTGCCTTGAAATTATTCAGTAAAAGTGAATAGATTCAAAACAAATGTTGCTGTTCATTATGATACTCTCTAGTCCATTCTTTAATTTGAAATTGTCCACAATTCTCCATTTCTCAGCATCTACTGACCAAGAAACCAAGGGGTTTCTGCAGTAGAAGAGAAAAAGTAAATGCATATTAGATTACCCTGAAAGTGCTGCATAGCCTCCCAGACCCTAAACACAGATGTACTTGAATTTACAAACCAACTTTACTACCCCATAGTTGCTTGACTTAAAACCTTCAACATTACACTTCCTTTACATAAAATGAGGAAAATAGTATCTACATCAGCATCATTGTGTGATTAAATATTAATGCACAAAACTCTTAGCTTATAAGGTCATGTTCAAACCTTCACACTGTTTTGTAATAACTATATTCTCCATTTCTCCTTGTGTAATAGTTTTGGGTCCTGGGTATATACAACTATATCTTTGTGTGATAAAATGCATAATCCACCATATTACTATATGCTGCATAAGCATTATATTAATTATATCTTATACAACTTTTGCTTAATTTGTTTTATAAGTAAACATTTGGCCATCCTTATTTTTACCTTAAATTTTTTGTTGTTTTGAGTTTTTCTTTAGCTATTTTTAACTTTTAATGTATGGTATTGAGAAAGAATGCAAGAAATAATGAGAGATGAGTAAGTTCTGTACACAAATATTTAAACTGAAAATCTCCAAAGCAATAAATGGCAGAAGAAACACTCACACTTAGATGTACCTTCCTAACATTTTAGAAATGAGGATAAAGATAAAAATCCCCAAAACTACTGCAAAGAAATGAAATCCCATTTTAATATAATATATCCCCTCTGTGAATTGGATCTCAAAAAGCAATGGAACAAATGTCTTTCAAGTTTCTATGAGAAACAAAATCAGGCCTAAATTTCTACATTGCAAGTATATCATGAAGTGAAGGAAAAAGAAACATTTCAAGTAAGGAAGAACTCAGAATTCTGACCTACCATGCAGACCTCCACCCTACTGGCTTTTATAAAATTATTTAAATTAGTTTATATTAGAGATATCCTAGTAGAAGACACATAGCAACCTGTGGAACTCCCTTCCCCACAGACTCCTCCAGTCAGATGACTAGGAATCCTTGACTTCATTACAGAAAAGAATTCAGGATGAGCTAGAATAAAGCACAGTTGGGATTTATTTAAAATGGGCATTTTTACCATAGATTTGATTATGGATGTTAATAGAGAGATGCTCAGGGAAAGGATAAGACATTAGCATGGAATTCTCAAGGGGGAGTCACACTTAATTGTCCTTACAGGGCTATGTTTCAGTGGGTAAAGGTGCCTGATGCCAAGCCTGAGTACTTGAGTAATCCAAGGTAGAAGGAAAGATCCAATTCACGGTAGTCGTCATCTGACCTCCACAGGTGTCCCATTGGACAAGTGTACAGGTACAAATATTTTTACTTGCCCTAACTATAGCCTTATATATTATTTTGGTAAACTCTTGAGTTATCTTGCAAGTGTTGCTGGGGGATTTAAATGAGATCACAGAGTGGTTTCCTGAGGTGCATTGAATAGTATTACAACTGATAACGTCCCTAGATCACAATAACTGCATGGGAAGTTAGGATGCTTTTAGTGTGAACAAAGTTTATAGTCCTGTTTGTAGGATTTTCAGAAAACTGAAGGCTTATAGCTAGTAAAGGAGGGAGGCTATATTATAAGGTCATTCATATGGCTTATTGTTATTTTAATATTCTTATCTGAAAATATAAAAGGAATGGCATCTCTGTGGAAAGAAGCTTCATAGAAAATGTGATTGTGCTGGAATTGCAGGCTCTCAGCCTGGGAGAGAAGTCATCTGAACTCTTGAGTGAGAGACCCCTTTCCTTTCTCATGCTCCAGTAATTTCCCTGCTTCAATTTAGAAAGGAAAGGAAGGAAGGAACAGGAGGAGGAGGTAGGATCACCTCTTCTAGCCTTCTCTGAACTCAGAGATAAACTGTTGCAGAGTGTGTAAATGTTTGGCGCCTGACAGTTCTAAAACCAGCTGCCTGTTTTCAATACACCAACTAGAGACAAACAATAGTGAAAATCTAACTCTAACTTATGGTACTGACATGAAGCTTGGATTTAAATAGAGGGCAAAGAAATGTATACTATGATGGCTGGTTTTTGTTTTTTATGAGTTTTTTTTATTAAAATGTGATTACATCATCTCCTTTCTTCCCCTTTCCTTCCTCCAACTCTACCAAAGATGGCTAATCTTGACTGTCGATTTGACATACCCAGAGAGAAGGACCCTCACTCAATAGAGGAAATGCCTCCACTTGATTGGCCTAAGTTCATGTCTGTGAAACATTTTCTTGAATAATGATTGATATGGGAGGGCCCAGCGCACTGTGGGCAGTACTGCCCCCTTGAAGGTGGTCTTGGGTTCAAAAAAGTTGGTAATCAGTGTTCCCCTGTGGTCTTCAATCCTTGCTTCCAAGTTCTTGCTTTGAGTTCCTGGCCTGGCTCTCCTTGGTGATGGACTGTAACCTGTAAGTCAAATGTTTTATCACAGCTGCAAACCAAACTAGAACAACAACTGGGAAGTTCTGGTTAAGGTTGGTCTCAAACCATCATTAACTCATCAGTCTTAGCTCCAGCCTCTCCTGAAAGTTGGAATTACAAATTGTAAGAAAATGTGAAATCTCTTTCTGGGAGACAAGTTCATCCCCAGGCTGGCACCATCTTCAGCACTTCCCTTCCCTTCTTTTAAGAGTCCTGGAAGCCGGGCAGTGGTGGCACATGCCTTTAATCCCAGCACTCAGGAGGCAGAGGCAGGCGGATCTCCGCGAGTTCTAGACCAGCCTGGACTACAGAGTGAGTTCCAGGAAAGGCACAAAGCTACACATAGAAACCCTGTCTTGTAAAACAAAAACAAAAACAAAATCAAAGAAAAGAGTCCTGGAGACATTCCTATTTCGTGGCGACGATTTTATACCACATGTCCTTTGAGATACATCCAATCCTAAACACAGAGTTATATATGTTCTAATATTCAGTGAAGAATTGCAGATTATTTTAAATGTTATTCTGAGAAGTATCCATCACCATTCTTACTTCAGATATTGTCTAATTTTCCTTTCATTCCATCCAGTAAAAAACAAAAACAAAAAAAAAAAAAAAAAAAAAAAAAAAAAAACTGTAGGCCAAATATCTCTGAAAGTTCAATATCCAAAATATTCCCAAATGTGAAATTTTTTGAGCACTACAAGATACCAAAAAAGGAAAATTCTACATCAGATTGTATATGGACAGGTCAAAATCAACATTAATTGAATTGAAAAACTATATAAAGTTACCTTCAGGTTATTTATGAGATGCATATAAAACACCACAAACTTCGTATTAGATGTGGGTCCCATCACAACATATCTCAACATCCCATGCAGATATTCCAACATTTGAAATGGGGAACACTCTGAGTCAAGCATTTGGAGAAGGGATTCTCAACCTGAATCCCACTTCCAGGAAACTTAGTCATAAATTTTAGGGCACCTGATGCTGTCAAACACCCTCCTACTCCTCTGTAGATTATTTAAAATCACATCTCATTTTCCATGACTTGCCATGTTTACTTCCTTTGATCAATATTTTTAAATCTCTACTTTCTTCTCCCAATAAAAGGATTTCCTTTCCATTCATTCCTCGGTGTTATCCTTTAGAATGGAGTCTTTATATAATAATTACCAGTTCCTTGTAGTAAACAGAAATGAATACTAAAGAGTTAAAAGTGTAGTGTCATTGCTACATCAATTAGATCTGAAACACAAAGATAATGTTCCCAGCTGTAGCATCTGGCTCCCTGGCAATTTCATCAGGCAGTGCCAGCAGTGAACGTAGAACTGGGGGCTTGTCACAGGGATTAAGCTCTTGTGCAGCTGTTTCTGCCACCTCGGTTCAGGATAGTACAAGTTGGTTTTCAGTTGTTTTCCTCTGGATAACTCTTGCTTTTCTCTCTATTCAGACTTTTTAAACACACACACAGGAGATATGGTTGTGGAGAGAGTCTGAATTCTACTGTGTCTTTAAAGAGATGGACACATGCAACACGGTCACTTTCAATTTCAGTATGATGCTGGTATAATTTCTTTTCAAATATAAGTAAAGCAATGGGTTTTAGTGCTTTTGTACAAAACATTTCTGTTTACGCGCAAACAGAGCTTTTTAAAAGTAGGCAAGCAAAATCTCAAATGAGTATGTTCCACCCCCTGTTAAAGAACTTATAAAAATACACTACTTGTCCAAGAGACTTTTCTGATCCTCTTTAACTATCAGCATATTTAAAAGAAAAAAAACATTTTTGAGGGGGGCGTGGTTCTTACTGTGTATCCAGGCTGGTTTGGAAGTCATTATGTAGACAAGGTCAGCCTTGGACTCAGAGAGATCCACCTTCCTCTGCCTCCCAAGTACTGGGATTAATGGTGTGCACCAGACTGGCAAAAAAGCATTTTTAATAGAATGTATTTTCATCTTTCTCCTGAATTTATTTGGTAGCTTCAGATGCTAAGTTACTAGTTAGCCGTCAGTGTTGTTTTCAACTTAAGTCTAATGTTTTCTGAGCAGCTTTGTTCTTTCAACAGTATGGTAGCTTTAGATAAGAATCAGATTTTAAGATCATAGAATCAGATTTAAAACAATGGTAGAACTTAGAAAAAAATTTTTTTCATTTCCATTTATTTCACAGAAAATGAAACCCAAAGCTAATGAAGTGTAAGCAATAGGCTAGAAGTAGCACAGATTGTTAGGAGAACCAAGTTCAGAAGTCAAGCCCTTCAAAGCCCAGGCAAGTGTACCACATCCTATGTTCCTCCACCCTACTTTAAGCCCATGATTTGGGATGCTTAGCTCTACTTTTCTGTTGGAAGTCAACCTTACATCAGCCCCCGCCCTCCTACCTATCTACTATTTCATCAAGTTGTCAGGCTCGGAGCCAGGTAACTTTGTCCACTGAACCATCTCCACCGTGCTCTTTTTTTCATTATTATTTTTACTAGCTTACAAAGCGGTGGGCTTCCTAGGACTTTTTTCATACATCCCTAGCTTTGGTTAATTCATCGCCTCCCCTCCCCCGCTTCTGACTATGCTTTCTTAATAAACAGAGTGGTTAGTGCTGGTGATTATCTGTAGTTTCTCATGCTAATCTGCATCCTACTCTAGAAATTATATATGTAATTATATATTATAATATATAAATATAATTATATGTATTCACTACTGTGTTTTCTTTTTCCCATTATAGGAAAGCTGTGTATGAACAATTTCTCAACATATACAGCATTCTAAACTAATGATTCTCATCTAGTCTTTGATATGGTAGCCAACTTAGTTCTTCTTGAAACATAATTATCACTATTATTATCCAATACCTATTCACTGGGTTTGACTGGCCCTGTATCTCACACATTTTCACACTCAAGATGTAGCACCTATAGTTTCCATTTTTTCAGTCTTATTAATTGATAGTTTGGTTTGATTTGGAAGGTGATTAATTATTTCATTAGGTAGCTGTTCTCAGGGAATGAGACAAAAATTTTTCTCTGCAGGTTAGGTGTCACTAAAGAGATTGGGTCAGAATCCATCAAGCTGTGGTACAAGCACACAAGCAAGAGCTCTAACACTAATAAATGTATTGTGTCAGGAGACTAAAGAACGATGACAGCCTCACTGTTAGTTCCCTCGGGCATCTAGTTGTCAAGTATGGACTCTGCACTCTGCACAGAGGAAGAATAATAGCGTTTGAGATGCTCGGAAACAGCAGCTAGTACCTAAAAACATCTTGAAGGAAGATCACGAAGAAAGTAGCTAACGAAGAAAGATCTATCTGACTGCCTGATAGGCAGACAGAGAGGGAGAGGGACCATGACTAGATAATAAAGATGGCAGACTTCCAAGATGACTTCTTTCTCACCTTCCTGACTTGAGACAAAAGCCTGACTGCTTAAAACAAAGGCCTAGTGAGCCCCCTTCTGGTGGACTGGTTCAACAAGTTTCAAGGGTGAATGGGGACAAGTTTACACAACAGTTATGGGCCAATAAGCCATCCTGTCTTCTTTCAAACTAACCAAACCTGAATTGGGGGAGGAAGACCCTTCAAAGACTTAAAAAATAAAACACCCAGACCTCAGTAAGAGGGCAGACTTGGGCTTCCCAATACTACCCTTTGCTTTCCGGGGGCTCTATCTCTCTGTGTGCTGGCTGTATGTGTAACCACAAGGCATTTGTATAAAAGTTAATCAAAGCTTCCATTATCTTTGCTTCCTAAGAGTTTATACTCTAAAACGATACTGCTGAATGTAAAAGACATCAACCTGATTTATGCAAGTGGGGCTTTTATGTTAGTGTTGTTTTACTATTTGAGAGTATTTTCAACTCAGAATGTTGCAGGCTGGTAATGTAGCTCCATCAGTAGAATGCTTGCGTAGCATCCAGGAAGCCATGAGTTCGATTCCTGAGGACAGCATATACAGGGTGTGGCAGTGTATACTTGTAATCCTGGCACTTGGGAGGTGGAGGCAGGGTAAACAGAAGTTCAGAGTCATCCTCATCAACGAAGTAAATTTGAGTCTAGCCTGGGGTAAGTGAGATTGAGATCTTGTCTCAAGCAAACAAAACAGAATAAAAACCAAAGTACAATGCTATTAGATTACCTTGGGGTGGGGGGAGAAGAATGTGAGAAAATAATAGAACAATTGAGAAGAGTCAGTGAAAGGGGGAAAAGAACAGGAAGACGTACAGGATGGAGGATTTTTCTTTGAGTCAAGATCTAACAAAATACATCAGACATAGCCTATGATGAAGGCCTCAGGCCCAGCTCAAACCTCTATTCAGCCCCAATCTGAATGACTGCTTAGAATCAGGATTAATCTGAGGCCAGTACAGAAGGCACCCATGAACCCCTCTAGGAGAAGCCTCACGGTCCAAGCTACCCACAGACCACTTCAGATGCCCATGAGTCTTCCCAGTTGGGACTCCTCTGAATCACTTATGTAATTTAATCTAGAGTCAGTCAGAGAAAGAAGTAATTTGACTTCACAGCAGGTATTCCTATACAGAGTAGTTTGCAAAGGGACCTACTACAGCTAATTATTAATGTCAACAAAGACTACATGGCAATGAAATTCTGTAGCCTGAATGTAAATATAGATGTATTGTAGTTTAACTGTTTGCTATTAAATAAAACCTCTGTAGGGAGTTAAAATTTTCAAGTGAAGCACTCGTTCTAATCAATACATTCCAACACATCAGGCAATACTAACAGGCGTGTCCTTAGCTGTAGTATGCAGGCCATTTTATAGAATTCTCTAATTTACATGAAAACAATTAAAATTATATAGGAGAGATTGATCTCCAAATTATAAAATACAAGTAAAAAGAACACAACTGAAAATAAAGTGGAAAGAAAAAGCAAAGCCTTTTATCAAAGGAAAGCCAAAATAAACCATTGTTATGCTTTCCCTCCTATTAAAATAAAGACTAAGTAAAACAGCAACTTTGTGTCTATGATTATTGCTGAAGATTAAGTATTACTACAGTAAACTTTGAAAAACCATGTACAATCACCCTTAGGTGTATTTTTTCCCTTTCTACCACCCAATTCTCTTTATAATCAGTGGGCTGTATTTCCTCTGTAAGACCTATGCCCTCATAGGAAACACTCTCCAAATAAAAAACACACATAAGATCTGGGTAATGGAGAATCTAAATAATAACTAATAGCATATCCTCTGAGTGATAAAAATGCCTATTAAACAAAAATAGAAATTCACTGGAAACCCCAGTGCATCTTCCAGAGTCCCATACATTCTCCTGTCACAGTTTACACTAGTATGAGGTAATAAACATACTGTCCTAAAATATGTACCGCATAACATGAATTGTTTTAGGTTGAGAGTCAAAGCCATTTGCTCAAGTTGAATGAAACTATTTCATGCAACAAGGCTACAGTTTGTCCAGCCATTTTCAGAAACACATTTAAATGCTCTAATGTCCCTATGGATTTTTTTCTCCTTCAGTGAATTAGATCCAAGTTAATGGGACCCATTAAATCTACTTTAGTTGAGTCTCTTAACTGAGTTTCTTTGAGTCGGTTCTTTCTCAGATGCCTTTAGAGATTTTTTATTTGTTCCGTCAGAGTCACTTTGAATTAAACCTTTTGTTCCTCTATGAAATGCACACATGACAAAACCAAAATCTCTGACAGTATTTAGAGGTTAAGTGGATATGATCTGCTGCTGACCGTGGACAGCACTGGACGAACACACTGTCTGATGTGGTATCTAATCCACTGTGACATTCAAGTTTTTAAGTGATGCTCAAGGAGACGGAAGGCTTAACTCCACACGTATCCCAGTGTGCACTGGTCCTCTGTCTGTTAACTTGCTAATGAACCATGATTGAGTAAAGTAATGAAGAGTTTACAGAGAGCCCCAGGAAACCAATTTCCAATTTTGCAACCAGCAGGCTTAACTTCACTGCAGCCCTTGCTAATTTTGTCTGAGAGCAGACTTGGATACTAAATGCCATCCATGCTTTGTGCTCAGACAGACTTTTCTAATCCCCATAACTTGTCTGTTAATGAATGTCTCTTTGTCAGATCCATTCTACCTCTCCGAGTTGTTATAAATAGGCAGAGTAGGCAAAAATTGTCAAAAGAAAATTTAACCATTTTGAAGATTGGAAGCATTGCAAAGAATGATTGCATGCCTGACCAATTAAAAAACAAGAAAATTAATGTAAGAAAATGATTTATGATCAACTTTAGCAAAATTGCATAAAGCAGTTACAAACAAATATATATATATATGTATTCATACACACATAGGTATGTATAGCCACATATATACATATAGTCATGTATATACATACATACATATATACATATATAATATATATACATGTACATATACATACATATATAATGTTTGCCTGGTATAAATGATAATATTTTAACATTATCCAGAGAGCAGAAATTCATTCACTATCATTTTTTACATAATAAACCATAATCTAATATTTAAAATACACTGTACATTTTCAACATAACATCTAAATATCATCAGAGAACTTGTGCAAATTGGAGTTAATGTTGATTGAAATGTTGATCTGTAACTAATGATGACACCACACATCTGCCCCAGGTCATAACTGCAGACACACTAGTGTACTCCTTTGTCACCTACTAGTTAATACTCCCAATAAATCTCTGGTTTCTTATACATTTTAATTGATGTGACATTTCTCTCTTTAACTGCAATTGTTCCATCTCTTCTGCTTATTAAAAAAAGGACAAAAGTACAATTTTATTTGTATGTAGACTCTTAAAATTTGACTGTGCTGTCCCTTAAAGAAGGGTGCAGAAATCCCATCTGTAATGACTCAAGAAAGTTGTGTTCATGAAAATTTAAAACAGGGTAATTTAACACCTGCATGGCAACTATAGTATATAACCACCAGATACGTGAACAAGCCAGGTTTCTTCCAGACAAAGCTGAAATCTTGTAACTGAAAGTCATAGTAAAGAATGGAGCCAGGTGGTAGTGGCGCATGCCTTTAATCCCAGCACTCAGGAGGCAGAGCCAGGTGGGATCCCTGTGAGTTTGAGGTCAGCTTGGTCTACAGTGTAAGATCCAGGACAGCCAGGGATACACAGAGAAACCCTGTCCCGAAAAAAAAAAACAAAAAAACACAAAGAAAGAAAGAAAGAAAGAAAGAAAGAAAGAAAGACAGAGAAAGAAAGAGAGAAAGAGAGAGAGAGAGAGAGAAAGAAAGAAAGAAAGAAAGAAAGAAAGAAAGAAAGAAAGAAAGAAAGAAAGAAAGAAAGAAAGAAAGAAAGAAAGAAAGAAAAAAAAAAGAAAGAAAGAACGAAAAAGAATGGGAACAGTCTCTCTTCTTATTCTGTAACTTCCACCTTTGAGAGTGTATGGAAATGACCTCTCCTTGTCAAGAGACCCTACTGGTTAAATAAATCAAAGAAATGGGAAGCTGTCCATAGCTTTTCAAGATGGGAGTTGTGCCATTCAATTAGGTTAGAGGCTCCAGGAAGGGCTCTCTCCTCTTTCTGTTTTAAAGGTGATAAAAGTAAAACATACCATGCAGACAAGACTGGCTCTAGCATTCTGGCTACAACATTGTTATCTCTAAAATCCTTTCCCACTGGTTCCAGCTCAGTGAAGACTGCAGGCCTCATGGGGATACAAATCTAAATGCTTCGGTGGTGCTGAAAGACCCACATGCCCATCAGCATTATCAAGGCTGGACATTTCTTTTGGTTTTTTTTTTTTTCCTCTTTGGGAAAGATGCCTATTTTACATTATATTCCATGGGAAGGAAAAGTATGCAAACCTCCAAGCCTAAGTGTTTTAAACCACCTTTCACAAATTTTAAACCCTTTTTTAGATTTCACAATTCCAGGCTTGTCCAGGGTCCAGCCTAATAAATGCTGACACTCCACTCGGTTTAATTAACAATGAGCAGGCAGTGTGAGAACACAGTGGGGGCACTGAAGCGGTTCTATGTAGTGCTCCAAGCATGGTACTGTCAATCACGGACCAGAGTCCAGCTGGAATTCAGTTTTCAAAGGAGGCCTGGGTAAGATATTCTGGCAAGGTCTCAGCTGGCATGACATTTTCATTGCACGTGCTTACATTTACTCCATCACAATAGTGGCCTGAGCATTTTATAATAATTCTAGTACCTTAAATCTGGGAGCCTCCCTAGCATTTACAAATGCTTTTCACGTATTATTGCACACGAACCTAAGCAAATATATTTGTATTCTTTGACATAAGAGAATATTGAAGCTCAAGAAAGAAAAGTGATTTAACTAAAACCATAATACCACGAGTAGTCAGAGCCTAGATTTCCAACCAAGCTCACCGTTCTTTGTCATTTACGCACACACACAAAAAAAACATATCCTGTTTGACATTACTTGGTTAGCAAGAACAGTTAGCCAGATGTGAAATTATCCAAGTCAAAATGGAAGGTAGTGTATTTAGGAACTTCCCTGGGTCCTGGAACTATGGACTAGGTCTTTGATGGATTAAGTCTTTGTTCCCATTTTGCAGATGTTGAGGCCTATGTTCTTGGTTCTAAAGTCATAATGGTACCTCTAACACAGCATCAGTTATGCTAAGCTCTCAGGTCCTGTTACATCCCCCACTGGTTCTATGGGCATGAGTCAAACCGTAGACTCCTCTTGGGACAGGGAGCTATGACATCCCACCAACAATTCAACAGAGTTTACTCTCCATTTTATACACTTGAGTAAGTAGGCAGTTGAGCAAGCAGGGTCCTATTGTAAGGACTGGGAGCAAAAGGATTAATGACCCAATCACAGCCATAAGTAGAGTAATTACGTTTTTCTAGTCCCTTTGGACTAGGAAAAGGAAGATTGGTACCAGTTGTTAGATCCTTGATGTCTCCTTTCTCTCTCCTGAAGGTTATTTCTGACCATGGCTAAACTTTCTCTAATTATCTCCGACTGGTTGGCATACAAGCAACAAGTTTCTCCCAGTGCCGTACCAACACCTCATTGTTTCATGAAGAGGAGGTCCAGTCTTCTTCAATTCTGAAGAACAACTTTAGCTAATGAGGTCTAGACAGGAAACACAATTTTCCAGACAGGAAACGAAATTTTCCAGATGGCTCAGATCTATGTCTACTCGAGCACTGAGTTCCTTAAAGTTTTTATTATACATAACTAGGGCTGAGGTTCTAACTGAAGTGGAGTCTGCAATACCTATCCCCACCAACAGAGGGAAGAGAATGAGGACTGCTCACATGAACAGAGAAGCCCAGAATCTAGATTTAGGTGGGCCCTGCCCTGTTTTCAATTATAGATAAACACCTTACATGAGAATGCAAAGGAGTGAGGTCTCCTCCAGTGTAAACAATTTAGAAGACGCACACTTGGTTAAGTGTAACTGAAGTTTTCTCCAGTCCTGCCTGGCCCACTGTCAGGACAAATCTCTCTCACCCGCCAATCCCGCAGCCGCTCAGACCCAACCGAGTAAACACACAGAGACTTATATTACTTATAAACTGTATGGCCGTGACAGGCTTCTTGTTATCTAGTTCTTCTATCTTAAATTAACCCATTTCTATTCATCTCTACTTTGCCACGCGTAGCTTGTGGCTTACCGGTACTTCTTTACATCCTGCTCCTCATCGTGGCAGCTGGCAGCATCTCCCTGACTCAGTCTTCCACTTCCCAGAATTCTCCTCTCTCCTTGTCCTGCCTATACTTCCTGCCTGGCTACTGGCCAATCAGTGTTTTATTTATTAACCCATCAGAGCAACACATTTAATATACAGAACATTCCACAACAGTTAAGCTGTTAGTGCAAGCAAGCCAGGTAGTCTCTGGGACCTGGAAATACATTCAGTCACCATTTCTGGAGCTCAGCTGCTGTATATGGGTACAGGAATCTGTATAGGCTGAACTATAGGTGGTATCTTGGTAACATTAAGCAGGTACCCTTTCCTTAGAGGTCTCCCAGGGTGAGTTTAGGTTGGTCCCATTTATAATTGTCAGGATTGGAGATACATCTTGCTGTTTGGCTAGTTTCAATCTCAACATAATATAGAGATTTGGGGTCCAGGCATAGTCAGAAGTCTTTAACTGTCTTTAAATGTTTACTCCAGAATAACAGTTACACAAATGCAAGTGATGGAAATCATTTCAGTAAGTGCTCTCAAATATTCAGACATAAGATATATTTAACCCATTACTAAAATTAATACAACATACAATGAAATGGATCCTGTGGAAGAGAAAGTTCAAGGAGCTGAGTCAGGGTGTATTCCCGGACAAATTCCAAATTTCATAAAAAAAAAAAAAAAAAGAAAAAGAAAGAAATGCAGTTGGTAAAGCTAAGTGATGCAACCATTTGACCAAATGAAACTGAACAAAAGACCAAAGGTACATGAGCTTACGTCTTTGTGTTTTTATGCCCCAGTCTATTTTTTTTGATGCAACTTTATAAAAAGTGTGTTTTGTACACAGTATTTTTCTGCTAATTGAGAATGCATCCTGGAGGAGATGCATCGCCGACATACTTGATTCATTTATAGTAACCGAGTCGGTGACATTTGCAGAAATAGCTCTCCATTATCTACATTGTATTACTTGGTAAATTTAGCAGAAAGAAGGGGACGGAAAATATGAAAACAGAAAATGTAAAAATAATGAAACTTTAATGTAGCACAAAAACCATGACAGATGTAAAGCCACAGAGTCATTAAATTCTTCCCAGTCCATCTCCTTTTATCCCTCTCAGCCCTCCTTCGTCAATTATTCCTAATGCTGTTCCTTTTCCCCAATAAACTCGTGGAAGCAATAGCTTCTGCAACTTGATTACAATCTCTCTATCTAAACAAAGCTTTGGAGCCAGAAGAATTACTCCAGGTGGTATGGTACTGGGTTTCTCTAACTGAAGATAAAATAGTAATTCTATTGGATATGTTTTTAGTAATTATAGCAGCTATCGTGTTCATTCTTGCATTCATAAAAAAAATCTCTAGTGTATTTTGCTGTAGTTCAAGAAACTGACTCATCATAAATTTCTCCATTGTTTTTTAGACTCATAACATATTGCAATAAGAACTATATCGGTCTTTTTAGCATGGATCAATAAATATGAAAATAACCCTAAGCTATACTCATTTGTCACTGTCAACTACAGAAAGCTGCCAAATATACTATAAAAAGCACAATGGAATCTTCTGATACATTCAGCTTTATTTAAGGTAATAAAAAGTATTGGGTCTTTAGAGCCTAATTTTAAATAGTGGTAGCTGACAGGGGTATTCATTTACCTGCTGTCTTATACTGTACATAAAGAGGCAAACGCCAGGGGCTGGATAGCAGTTAAGAGTACATTCTATGCTTACAGAAGACCCAAGTTTGTCTCCCAGTATCCAAGCTTACAAGCCTGTAACTCTAGGGGATCTGACACTCTCTTCAAGCCTTGAAGGTAAAATGGCCCCCCCCACACACACACACAAGAAAAAATAAGAAAAATAAAATAAATGTTAAAAAAGAGGCACATGTTTTACACCAGAATCTGCTTTTAAAAAAAAAAAAAAAAACGTTCTCAGAAAATCCTACTTTTGGAGACATTCAAAGATAATTCCTCGTTCTACTGAATTGCAAGAAAAGCAGAGGGAGAGAAGAGAGATAGATGGTTGGCAGGTAATATATACTACATAATGGTCATATCAAGTGTTTTACTCCCTAGTGAGCTTGAGCCTGGAAAGGGGCAGAGATGGATAAAGGATGAATGCCTAAAAGGAGGAAAGAAATAACACACTTCCTTCATTCATATAAACGTGTGTCTAGGACCCACGACAATTTCAAACTAAACTCTGTATGATGCAGAGATTCAAGTCACCTCCTATTACAAAAAAAAAATCCAAACTCTCCTTTTCCCTTCCAATCAATTGATAAAGTAGGAAAAAGCCATGCCGTCCCTTGAGAGCAGGGACTATGCCCCCTGTCACCAGAACACTTAATAGAAAACTGACTTATCATTCATCATCCTTCTGCAACACCAAACACACACAGAACTCAAGGGGTAATGATGGCACTAAAGTAAGAATTAGACAATGGGACATGAAGATTAACATTCAAAAAAAGCTTATTGCCCAAGAAAGACTAGACACTGTCCAATCCAGGGACACACAACAAACTGCATGCTCAAGAAAAACCCAGGATATACAGATATAGATGTGGGTGATACGTAAATGACCAGTAAAGCCCTGCTTACTGGCGCACTCATATCCTTGGGGAAGGACACTTTCCATCTCTTAATAAATTCTCATTTTTTCTGTTTCTAACAAAATGTCCCTGTTCCATTTCTTTTCCCTGAAACAGATGAACTTGGAAACCTAAGTAGGTGCCTCAGGACTCAGATCCACACCTATAACACTAGAAAAGTGGGCCCGCACCAGATAGACTCTCCACCTTCTTCTTGAATTTCTCAGCCTCCAGAATTGTGAGAAATAACTCTCTGATGTTCATAAGCCACCCTACTTAAGATACAAATACAGTAGCTTGAACAGATCCAGGCATAACAGCAGAAAGTCTTGCATCGTTATGAACCACCTCAGAACATCATGAACAAAAATAATTTTTAAATTATCTAAATGGGTTCTTGAGAATCTTCCTATGAGGTTCTCCTCAGATGTAGCCTGCTTTCATTTATGTTCATATGCCATGGTATACTTTTTTGCTAATGACAATACTGGTTGTAAAATCCAAAGCAGTCAATCAGAAATAATAGCTTGTTTCTGAAACAAAATATAAATCTTTAAACACCCCAAATGTATAATAATAAGTTGTCTATCGTGCCTGCAGAAAAAATATTTCATTTTTGATGGCCACAAGAATGTAAGATTACGTTTGCTTGGAATTATAACAACAGACTTTTACCATGTGAATGGGCTGCTGAATGTCTAGAAATTACATTTTCATATAAATTGCACTTTTCAAAAAAAATCACTTGATTTATCCCATTTAAATAAATCAAGAAAACACTATGATATTCAATGTATGCATTAGGTTTATCCCCTCCAGTCACTTAGTTTTCAGAATTTGTTTAAACAGTTAATATTTTCCCAAGGAAAACTATTTCTGAATATAAGAAAATACCTGTAGTATGCCATGAACACTTCTCCATCCATGGCGGTGAAAAGTGGGAGAATGCTGTAAATGTTTAACCAAATCAGAGAATTATTTGAATTGTGGCTTATAATTGTGCCTTAATGGTGAATTTTAAAATAACATTTTCTCCTAAAATTGTATAACTATTTCTGAGAATTTGTGTTCATTTCATAAAATAGTCACTGTGTTTACATAATTATCATAAACTATGGCAATTTTTCACTTTATTCTGTTTGTATTTAAAGACTGGACAAAATTCCTAAAGGCCTCTTAATAGAAGTTTCTGCCACTCTTGGGGCTTACCCTGTGTACAGTCTTCATTTTTATAAAATCATTTATTTCTCCCATTGATTGTATAAAGTAAATTGTATCATTACCCCATTTAATAGCTAAGATTCTGATCAAGGCCTCATGGATAAGAAATGTTAGCACTAAGATTTGCCTTAATAATGTAAGACTAGGGGAGGCAGAGAGATTGCTCAGTGGGTAAGGGTATGTGCTACCAAGCTTGACCATCTGAGGTTGATCCGTGGGACCCACATGGTAGAAGGAGAGAAGAGCAAACCAACTCCTGCAAGTTGTCCTCTGACCTTGACATGTGCACACACACACACACACACACACACACAC
>CABHPH010138001.1:27567-43526 GCA_902168325.1 Peromyscus nudipes | reverse complement strand
GCCCGGCACAGTATCTTTTCTTTTCAGACAACTTGAAGTCCTTTAAATGCACAGCCCTTTTTCTTTGACCCTGAAAGTTACTTGTTTGTTACTAACCTTCCCAAATGCTCAAACCACTTGATCTGTCTGGTGAACCTTATCCTTCCTTTTTATTCAAGAACAATGAATTGTTCTCATTAATACTCTTTATTAACCCATATGATTAATGTCTAATATCTAGCATTGAATAAGAGTTAAAGTTTAAATGTACTATTTCTCCTAATAATCAACCTCTTCTGCTACTGGAGGTAGGGTGTTTTTGGGGGCAAGATAGTGTGCCAACGTAACTGTTTAAGATGCACCACAAAGTAAGCATTTAGGAAAATCTGGTATTAGCTGGATTCTATGTTAGTATAACAATGACCTTTTAGGACTTCCGAATATTTTTGATTGAGCGGTATTGAATTCCTGATAATTACAATCCTAATTCCCATATTGACAGTTCAAGAACTATGTCTTTTTGTCTCACTAGCACATAAATAGTGTATATAATAAATAGTATTATCCATGAATGTTCTTCATTTATCTTATACGAAGTACGAAACATATTTTATAGGACTCAAACAGGGTAGCATCCTCTACTTCCTTCACCAAGTCAGATCTAAGTATAAACAAATCCAACGTACCCAATCACTAACGTACCCATCTTGCTTTATGTAGGAAAAAGCCTAGAAAAGAAAAATCTCTTATTTGAGCAAAGGAGAGTTTAAATCTCTCCCCACCCCACCATGGTGCTCTGTATTTTCGCTCTTTCCTCTTTCCTACTCCCTCTCTGCTGACATTAGCATAAAAATGTGCTACCCTAACTAAGCAGTCTGTTAACTGATAAGCTATCAAAAAATCATCTGTTATTTTTATAGCTCCAAGGCAGATGCCATTTCAAGAGCTAGAGTTGAATGAATAGGATTTGCTAGCGCTTTTCAGATGCATCATTGTAAACTTGAGGTATTTTAACATGGGATGATTGGAGGCTTAGGATATTATCCCATGAGCAATCAAGCTTTAGAATTGTGCTAGTCTTAAATTTGTCTGCATGGAATCATTTCATATCATTTTTATCATAAAGAATCTTTGTTGTCTAATGCTTGTATTTAAAATGTTTCCTACATTAAACTCAGAGCAATGTTGTTTTCAAAGGAAAACTCAGATCAGAACATCCCCTTCAATTCCAGTAGAGGCCCCCTTTGTCTTAAGATGCTTTTCTAAGGGTCCCTGAAGCAGCAGGCATGTGCTTATAAGCAGTTATGTGCTGGGATTGTGTTTCTGAATTACACTGTGCACGATGAGATGACACTGGATTTAGAAAACAGGATTGGGTCCAAATCCCAGGTCTGGATATGCTGGTGGAGATGTGGACTAGAAATCAGTGTGAATAAAATCAACACTAGGGATTGTTGTTGCCGAGATTTTTCACTGTGATAAGTTGCTTTTGCATCCCAGGACCTACTCACTTATCTGAACATGACGGAAGAGGAGGGGAAATTTCCAGCAATGGAAGGATGAGCTCTGTAACAGAGTCATTAAAGCAGGAAATAGGACTTCCAGTCACAACGCAATGTCCAAATATGTTTTATATTATATACTCATCTAACAGAAGCAGGGCAGGCTGAATTTTTAACTTTTCAGTTTATTATCTCACCAGTCATGGTTAGGGTAATCAATAAGTAATTTTTTCTCAAATAAATACTGACACTATATAGAGTAAACAGAGTAAATATGTCTTTATAGGTTAGATTATTTTATGATAAACAATTACTTTAAGTTATACAAGCATTAACTGAGTAATTCATGTTGGAAAACTTCAATAATACAGAAAATGCTACATACAATGACATTCTTCCTCTTCCTGCATCCTTGGTTAATACTGTCAACACTTCAGTATCTATACTTTAAGGCCTCTTCTGTTCCTTCATAGAACGTGGGTTCTCTGAGTGTATGCATATCCATAATCATACTTACAGAGGTATAGAAATTTTTAAGTGATATTGTAAAAGTAGCTATTAGAAATGGTTAAACATCAAAAGTAGTACCACTTTGAGAGGGGAACACTTGCAGCAGTGGAGATTTAGTCTCAGGTTGCCAATGGAGTGACCATTTATGCTTAGTAGTGACTGTCTTTTATCATCAATACAATGACAGCGGAAGAAATGTGTTGTTTGACTCTGTCTCATGAAGGAAGAATGTAGCATGAATCTTAAAAGTTCTTATTAATAAAATCAATTGGGGTAAATGCTGGAAGGTCAGAGAAATAGAACAAGCCACAGCTATCTCACCTTGCCGGATCCTCAGCTAGTCTTGCTTCCTCAGACTGGAAGCCTCTATGTCCTCATATCCAAATGACTCTCAGCTGAACTGCTGCTAGAAGCCTGAATGCTTAACCAGGCCAAATGCTTCTCCAGGCCAAATGCCTCTCCAGGGCAAATGCCTCTCCAGGGCAAATGCCTCTCCAGGGCAAATGCCTCTCCAGGGCAAATGCCTCTCCAGGGCAAATGCCTCTAGTTTCTGGTCCTCATGCTTTATATACCTTTCTGCTTTCTACCACCACTCCCTGGGATTAAAGGTGTGGCTTTCTGGGATTAAAGGTGTGTATCACCGTGCCTGGCCTTTCCAATGTGGCCTTGAGGGATTTCTGTCTCTGGAATGCTAGAATTAAAGGCGTATGCTACCACTGCCTAACCTCTATGTTTAATATTGTGGCTGTCCTGTTCTCTGACCCCAGATAAGTTTATTAGCATACACAATATTTTGGGGAACACAATACCCCCACAGAAGAAATTCTTCACTTATGTATCAAATATTTATTTTGGAATTAAATGGAAGCTATGTTCCTCGTAGATACAGAAACATGAGTGCAGAATATGATTGCAAACAGATAGTTTTGTAACTAATAAAACTTTGAAAAATTCAGCACTGAAAACCAATGTTATATTTGCATGGGTATTTGTTGATTCTATATTTTTAAATCAACATACGGTTTTTAACATTAAAATGAGCAAAACTGGGCAGTTTGAAACTCTGTGATCTACTATTAGAAAATAAGCAGACATGATTCTTACTCTCTTACTGATACCTAGTTTTCTTATTCCTTAGCACTATTTCTGCTTGCGTTTCCTTTAGGACATTTCTTAAAACAACAACAACAACAAACAAACAAAAACAAACAATCAAAATTGGCAGAAACCTCACAAATACAACATGATTTCCAATTAAGAGGGAAAAATCAAAGGAGGGGTAACTGATGTCTGGACGATCGTGGAACAGAGACGCTAAGAGCTCCTCCACTAAACGGAGACAAAGTTCAATGATAATACACGAGCCTATTTCCTTTGGGAGAGAGGTAGAAACCATGCAGCAAATGGCCAAGCAACTGGAAAAATTAGACTGAGCCCTGTAGGAAATTCATGCCTTTTGCCCCCTACAGCCTCCCTCTGGCTCACAGTGGTGTAGCTCCAGTTTCTCTCTCGGGAAAGAATGAGAAGGCTGATTCAATGCAGGAAGTTTATCTGGGCTCCAAGGGGTTCTGTCTTGCTTGAACTTAAGTGTGAATAAGAAAAGGACCCAGGATGAAGGCAGCTGTGAACAAAAAAGATTTGCATAGTGTACATTTACTCACCAGTTTTTTCACATCCTCCTCAGGGAAGAAGTGGGAGAAAGTCTGGGATCACTCACCCATCATTCTGGTTCTCAGAGAGGTACCTATTGAACTGGTTTCTGTCTCACCTGTCTTGAGACACCAGTGGAATCCAGTAGATCTGGGGAGCTATTGTTAATTAAAGAAAATCAGTTGGGTGGTTAGCTACCATATGGAAGGATGTGCACTGTATCCAACAAGCCCATACAGGTTGAGAGTGTCTATCATGGTGGGGGATAGGGAGCAACAGGTAACATGGATGGACCGTTTTTGTTTTATGGATGATTTCCCACAAAACCAGAAAAAAAGGATTAATAAAACTTTAAGAATACATACCCGGTCAAGTGGTAGTGGTGGTGGTGGTGGTGGTGGTGGTGGTGGTGGTGGTGGTGGTGGTGGTGGTGGTGGTGGTGCACGCCTTTAATCCCAGCATTTGGGAGGCAGAGGCAGGCGGATCTCTGTGAGTTCAAGGCTAGCCTGGGCTACAGAGTGAGTTCCAGGAAAGGCACAAAGCTACACAGAGAAACCTTGTCTCAAAAACACACACACAAAAAAAAAGAATAAATACTCAAATATCAAAAGTTGGCTATGAAAGAATACATTGTAGCAAATGTTAAGGAGAAAGGAAACAGCTGTACGCAGTTACATGGAAGAAAGTAGGATTACCTAGCAGAAATGGTTCTATCTAGAAGCATATAACCATCTAACACTTAACCATAAAGACATTTAAAGTCTTAACAGTTTTTCTAACTAACAAGGAAACTACACAAGTACTAAAAAACAACAATAACAACAACAACAACAACAACAAAAACCAACAACAGAAAAAAAGCCCTGAACTAGACATCTTAACTGGAAAATTCTACCAAACATTTTAGTAAGAATCAATGCCAATCACTTCCAAAATCTTCCAGAATGTGAAATAGTAAGAAATATTTGCAAACTCACTCTATGAGGCTACATTACATTGATATAAAATTATGTAAGCATATTACAAGATGAAATTATAACATTAGCCAGGCGGTGGTGGTGCACGCCTTTAATCCCAACACTCGGGAGGCAGAGGCAGGCAGACCTCTGAGAGTTCAAGGCCAGCCTGGTCTCCAATGTGAGTTCCAGGGCTGTTACACAAAGAAACACTGTCTGGGAAAGGGAAAAAGAAAACAAAAAACAAAACAAAAACTATAACATTATCATTGATGAATATAGGTGCAAATACTCTTAACAAACTCTGAAAAAAAACCAAATTCAACAGTACATTACAAGGATCATGAACAAGAGGGACTTACTCCTGATTTCATAGTTAGCTTCAGCTGCTAACTTGACAAAGCCTTGAACCATCTGACTATGTCTCAGTTGTGGGGTTCAGATCATATTGGCTTATAGATCATATTGGCCTGTGGCCGTGTCTGTGAGGGATTGTCCTGATTGGTTGCTGATGTGAGAAAGTCCAACCTACTGTGGGTAGTTCCATTGCTAGGTAGAGGGTCCTGTGCTATACAAGAAATGTAGCTGAACATGAGCCAGTAGCAAGCCGGAGAGCTAGCCAGTAATCATCATTCCTCCATGGCTTTTGCTTTGGTTCCTGTTTTGAGTTCATGTGTTGACTTCCTTCAATGACATGGACGTTGTGATCTGGAAGTGTAAATGAAACAAACCCTTTCCTACCCAAGTTGCTTCTTGTCAGAGTTTTTATTAGAGCAGCAAAAAATAAAACCAAGACACTGGGATGCTGGGATAGTTCAATACATAAGAACAACTTTTTTGTGCTTCAGAATGTTAACATAAGAAAAGATTAAAAATCATATTGAATTGATGGATACAATGAAAATACTTGAAAAATCTCAACACCACAGCTTAAAAACATTGAATAATTTTCAAATTAGAAAATGCTATCTCAGACTTAAAAATCTCTCAGGTGACATGATAGTCAACAATACAAACCTGAAAGTCATTCCTCTTAGATCAAAACGGCTGTGATGTTCACTTTCCCACTCCTTCTGCTGAACATACCAGAAGCCCAATCTGTATTATTTACTTGTGATAAAGAAATAGAGATACCAAATCAGAAGGGTAGGGGTAAAATTGTCCATTCATTGGTGACATGATCTTAGATGTAGGGCTTCTAAAGATTACAAAAACACACAGTTAGGAATAATAAATTTAACAAAGTAGCAGGATATAAATATCAAAATAGAAAAATCAGTTGTGCATTTCTACACTCATAATCAACAATAGGAAAAGGAAATCTCATGTATAACAGTTTTGAATAATTATATATTCTCTAAAACAAAAATAAATTAAATACAATGGTGAAAGGCTGTATATTAAAATCTACACAAAATGACTGAAATTCATTAAAGAAAACATAGGTAAGTAGAAAAACTATTATGTTCATAAATTGAAAGATTTAATATTAGAATGAATATGCCACCCAAAGCAGTCAACAGATTCAGTGCAATTCTATCAAAATCTAATGGCATATTCTGCAGAATGGAAAACAACCTAACCATGTGGAAGCACAAGTATTTCCGAATGATCCAAACAATCGTGAAAAGAAGAAAGCTGGAGACTTCACTTTTCTTGACTTCAAAGCAACTACGAAACAATCCAGATCACAGTCAACATGGGGTTACCATAAATCCAGAAAGAGTGATCAGTGGCACCATACAGAGAGTCCCCAAACACCTATATTTGGCCAAATGATCTTTGATAAAGGTGGCAAGACTGTATAATGAGTCAATAATATGTTCAACAAATGGTGTTGGGAAAACTGTATATTCACACACAAAAGAATGTAATGGCCATTATGTAAGACCATGCCAAAAATCCGCTTAAAATGAAGACGTAAATGTAGAACCTAAAATGATGGCTATTCTAGAAAAAAATAAAGCTTCATTAAATTGGTCTTGATAATAATTTATCAGATATGTCCCCATAAACATAAATAAAGCCAGTAAAAAAGTCAAGAACAGGTAAATCAGAGTAAATGAAACTAAGATTCTCCTTTTCTGTGGAGGAGGTAATAAAATGCAAGTGATATGTACAGAATGGAAGAAAAGATTTTTGAACATATATACCTGGTAAGGATGAATATCTCAAATTTATATTAATTTCCACAACTCAGTAGCAAAAGGACTCCAAATAGCTTGATTTTAAAGTGAACAAATTATGTGAATTTCTTCAAAGATGACTTATAACATGACCTATAACCATGTAAAAAGATGACCAACATCATTAATCATCAGGAAACTCCAAACCAAGACAGAATGAGATAGCAGTCATGCAGCCACAGCTTTTACTATGGCTATCACACCACACACACACACACACACACAGACGCCTTCATGCACGCACGCACGCGCAAGCATACACACAAAAAAAAGAAACAAGTATATTGAAGACGTGGAGAAACCATAACCTTTGTGAAATATGGTGGAACTAGAAAATGGTGCAATTTCTTTGGCACTTGGAGCTGCTGTGAAAGACAGTATAGGCGTTCCTCAGAAAAACAACAAAACCCCAAATAAGGGCTGGAAACACGATTCAGTCAGCAAGGTGCTTGTCAGGTAAGCATGAGAACTTGAATTCTGTCCCCAGCATCCTAGGAAAAAGCCATTTACAGCAGCATGAATTTGTAATACCAGTGTGGTGGCTATTGTGTTCCCTGAAATATTGTGCACCCTAATAAACTTATCTGGGGTCAGAGAACAGAACAGCCACTAGATACAGAGGCCAGAAAATGGTGGCACTCACACCTTTAATCCTAGCCTTCTGGAGGCATGAATCTCTGTGAGTTCAAGGTCACAGTGGAAACAGCCAGGCATGGTGACTCACGCCTTTAATCCCAAGAAGTGAGCCTTTAATCCCAGGGAGTGATGGCAGAAAGCAGAAAGGTATATAAGGCGTGAAGATCAGAAACTAGAAGCTTTTGGCTGGTTAAGCTTTTAGGCTTTTGAGCAGCACAGTTCAGCTGAGACCCATTCTGGATGAGGACTCAGAGGCATCCAGTCTGAGGAAACAGGATCAGCTGAGGAACTGGCGAGGTGAGGTAGCTGTGGCTTGTTCTGCTTCTCTGATCTTCCAGCGTTCACCCCAATACCTGGCCTCAGGTTTGATTTTATTAATAAGACTCTTTAAGATTCCTGCTACATACTAGAGCTGGGGAGGCAGAAACGGGATGATTCTTGGGGTCCTGGCCACCCAGTCTAGCCAAATTGGTGAGCTCCAGATAGAGTGAGAGACTCTGTCTCAGAAATTAATGTAGACGGTGATTGAGGAATACGTCTGATGTTAACTTCACAAGCTTATGCAGCAGTGTAGCTGAATTTCTAAATGGTCTTATTAAATAAAAAAAAAATATAGGGGTGAAACCCTTAGGTCAGGGAAATAGGGAAAGCCAACAGCCAACCTTACCTCACCAACTCTGCAGCTTCCAAATGCCAGTTACTGTCTACCCATGCCTTTATTGCCTTGCTGTTCTGCCCTTTCATTGGCTATCTTAGCCCAGCTACCTCACTTCCTCTTCCTACACAGCTCTGTCACTGTCTGTCTGTCTGTACAGACCTCCAGGTCTCTATGGTTGGTACTGGGATTAAAGGCAAGTGTCACCACGCTTGGCTCTAGTGTGTTCCTGAACCCACAGAGACCCTGCCTGCTAAGGGATTAAGGGCATGTGCTGTCTGACTTCTTGTTTACTTAAAATGGCTGGCCTTTCCCCCCTGATCTCCAGGCAAGCTTTATTTATTAATATGCAAATAAATATCACATTTCAGCACAAATAAAGTATCACCACATTTCCTCTTTTTTTGTCTAATAAAATTTTTTTTAAAAATCAAAAAAGTTATAACTAATATAAGAAAAACTGTATACAATAAGTACAATAACTATATACAATATATACAAGCAATAAATACATCAACAATGTCTAGTCCATTTGCATTGACAAATTCAGAGAAAATATTCCATTATTTATCCCATTTTGGTGAGTCCAAAATGTACCTAATTCACTTTCTATCCTAACTTATATTACCAACAGAAAACTATCTTATGATATCTTTCAAACTTATATACTTTATATCTCCTTAGTGAGTTTCTTTTCTGAATTTCTTAACAAGGAAAACTGTAACTATAACTATCTAATCTTCAACTCCCTCAGAGACCCAAGAAGGAAATAATATTACCTAGTAAAACAGGAAGTGCAAACAAGCGACTTCCAAAAAAATGTGAGTTGACAGAAACAGCCAGCTGCCTCTGTCATTCTAGATTTTTGGAAGTTGCTTACAATGTTCTTCCTGTTTACTTAAGTAATATTGTATACTTCTGAGGCCTTTGATGTAGTTGAAGACTAGATAGTTATAATTTTCCTTGGTTATGATAAAAGATAAATTAGCTATAAAACTTTAGACTCACAAATATAGAATAGATATAATATTTTCTTTAATTTTGCCAAATACAAATAGACTAGATATTATAACTATAATTCTTGCTTGATAACTGTTTGTTATATGTAATTTTACTATGTTAAAGTTAAAAAATCTTCATTTTTAATTAAACAGAAAAGGGGAAATGCTGTGGGATAATGCTTTTGTATACTGGTTTAATAAAATGCTGATTGGCCAGTAGCCAGGCAGTAAATATAGGCAGGATAAGCAGACAAGCAGAATTCTGGGAAGAGGAAGGCTGAGTCAGGAGATGCCAGCCTGCCGTCCAGGAAGCAGCATGTAATGACACACAGGTAAAGCCAGGGAAAACGTGGTAACATATAGATTAACAGAAATGGGCTGAGTGTAAGTGTAAGAGCTAGTCAATACTAAGCCTGAACTAATGGCAAGCAGTTATAATTAATACAAGCCTCTATGCACACCAACACATGTGCCTCAACACACACACACACACACACACACACACACACACACACACACACGATAAATCTTAAAAGCCACAAAAAATTAAAATTAAAGCTACAATATGGTCTAATCATTCTAGGTATTTATCCAAAAGAACTTAAAACACTGTGGAAAACACTCCCCAGGTTCACTGCCGCCTTGCTTCCTGTCTTCAATATGGACCAACTTAAATATACCTCAGTGGATACATGGGCAAAGAAGTGTGGACATAATTGACACATTACCCAACCATAAAACCCTGGAGACTCTGGAGGGCTTGCCCCTGACTGAGACAAGCTAGTCATAGGAAAGCAAGTACTGCACGATTCCATATGCATGAACTATCTACAGGAGTCAAGTCCATGGAAGCAGAAAGCAGGCTTGGTTGTGACAAGGAAGAGGGAAAGAGGGAAGTGAGGTGCTGTCCTATGGGTATAGAGTTTTCTTCTAGCAAGAGTTATAAATTTTAGAGACATGCTGTACAGCAACGTACATAAAGTGACCATGGTGCACCAGACACTTAAAAGTTTGCTGAAAGGAATCTCATTATGTCTTGGCCCCAGTGGAAAAGGAGAAAACACAACCAAATGCTCACATGGTTTTGTGCAAGCTTGCTGTCCTTGTATTTATTCTGTGGACCAAGAGCAGAGTTGTATGATTTGGGTGATTTCTGGACCAATGACTGGCAAGCTACTGACTGTGGAGCAAATCTAGTCTGTCATCTCTTTTTAAATAATATATTTTTTTATTGTGACAGAGCCACGCCCACTTGTTTACATATTCTCTATGGTCACTTGTGAAAAGGATTATGTAGTTATAATAGATACCAAATGTCTCACAAACCTAAACTCTATTATCTAGACCTTTGCAAGAAAATGAAAACAAACAAAAGACAACCCTGCTATGAAGGTGGGAATTTCTGAAATGAATCTTGTCTAGTTTTATTTCAAACCAAGCATTGGTGTGTTTACTTAACATATATGGGTTGTAACAACAGCACTATTTCTCCTGCTAACGCCAAAACGTAAGCTCTATAGTCTTTTGAACATACAAAATTAATATGTAAAGAATTGACTTAGAATGTAAAAATGAAGCCGAAATCCAATCTCATCAATTCCAACACACAGGGAAGGCAGGACACAGAAGAGCGAATTTTAAGTCGTTGCTGCAATCCAAGCCACGCCTAACAACAACCACTCACTATTTCTTCTGAGTCTGTGGGTGGCCTTTCCAGACCTGCTCTTTAACTGAACTCCATTAGCATCACCAGAGCTGCTCCAGGATTGGCAGGGAGCTGATGAGTGAGTTTGGAGCTCGGCTGGCTTTGCGGGGTATCAACTTGAATGAATTACATCTGTTTCAGATAGCTGTCCCATCCCTTTAGTGGGGTCACCTGGCTATATTCTCATGGTCACCATGAAGGTGGAGGGGTGAGTTTTAGAAACAAAGGGAACAAGCTTACATGTCCAGTGAAAGTCTGGGTCAAACCCAGAGCTTGTGTGGGGCATTACAAGACTGTGGGGTACTGGGAAGTATGAAAGAGTAGGGTCCTTAGAGAAATCAGACCACCTGAAATACCAAGTAGCCTTTGAAATGAGACATTTTAGCATTCTTCCCCCAAGGTTTTTGTGACATATCAAATAATTAGTGTTAAAGTTCTTCATGGGATTATTTTAGGTAAAAACAAAAAGGAGTTTAAACTGGCCCTTTATAATTATGCACATCGTGCTTCTACTAGAGATACAACTTATTTCAAAAGCCTTAGAGAACCCAGTTTCTAATCAGCACACACACAGAGAAATTACTTTTATTCCTGTGTACACTGGTGTTTTTCATCAAAAATGAGTCTGCTGTTTACACTGAAAAAGGTATCATTAATCACAAATAACCCTATCTTTTCTTTCAGGCACAAAGGAAATAGATATAGAGATTATGTGTTTTAGTATAGGCATTTGAGACTTAATGGAAAATAAAGAACAAAAACTAAATTATAATAACGTTCAAATATTGGCAGACCCAGAGTCTAGAAGCAGTATAGTAGAAGGAACCTGCAGAGCACAGACCTTCATTGATTCTTTCTGGGACAATCATTGAGCAATTGCTAAGTTTGTCCCACCACAAGGTGCTTGCTGTGAGGAGATTAGCACATGTGTGTTCACACACACAAACTCACTCACACACACACACACACACACACACTCACATGCATGCACACACTTGTGCATGTGCACCAAATACCATTGACCTTTGTTTGGAGGTTCTTGATTTTATTAGCGTCAACCCAAAGTTCAACAAAAAGGCATTAAACTTTAAAGTGACATAGGACATCCTGCATTCAATACCATCCAAGCAGAACTGTAACTATGTAGGTAGAGATAGTTAATGTGTGTTGGTACCAGCCCTGTGTAAGCTAAGTTTGTGTGTATGCTTTGGAGTCGACCTGCCTATTTGGAATTTTGTCCCACCACCTTTTAACTAAGTTTCCAGCAATGTCAGAGCCACTTGGCCAAGCTTTGGCATGAGGAGTCCGGCATGCTCTGTAAGTAATCAGTATTTTTCTTAAAGGATGATGCAAGGATTGATTGAGCACCTACTTTGGGCCAGAAATTGACCCAGGCTTTAAGATACGAATAATAACAAGTTGAAGAAACACATCTTTATCTGAAATTTTGGAGTGATCTATGATTTTGAGTTTACATTTTTAAGATGAAAAAAAATGCCAATGCAAGGCCTCTAGAGTACATCACAGCCCAAGAAGTCTGGGGCAAAATTCCACAATCAAATATATTCACTTTTCTGCACCTATAACGTAGGAACACTCACAGTAAGTGGGATGAAGCCTGTAGTTGGCTTCACATTAACTCAGGGCAGGTTTTGCCAAGCACACTTTGCTACAAACTTACTGAAGGATTTTTGAGGCTCCAGAACACATTTTTTTTCCCCAAAAGACTTTGGAATTGAGAATTGTGACTGTAGGACCATGTCCCAATGTAATGCATCACATCTTTGCATTGACACTTCCAGCTCAGAGAGACTAAGGGACGGGGAAGCGGAATCACTTCTGGAGTTTTCCCCAGTGAGAAAGAAGACAAGGCGGTCTACCTCCTGCATAACTCCAAACTACACGAAGTCAGTGACAAGAGAGGCAGATTGAGAAGCTTGGGAAAATGAGTCCACTGGGGCTAGAGTGATGGGCAGCTCAGAGCACAGCTCTGAGGGGGAGTCACGTGCACGTGGCGGAGGGTTCCAGAGTGTGCTGAGGGCCAAGAGGAGATGCAGAGGACTGAAGCTCTGGTTGAAGGGGTTTGCCCATCACCACAATGCAAGCCTAGTCACCGCGGCTCTCAAGAAAGGAGCCAGCAAAACCTCAACTTTGAATCTGCCATTTCTTGTGGGGTGAGGTTTGCAGCGTTTGAATCTTGACTTCTAAACAATCCTCTGTTTAAACAGAACCTGGAATTGCACGGCTACGGAACCAACCAGAAGAGCCGAGGCTTTTGAGGGCAGCCAAGTTAAATATTGTATCTCTTTTTAAGAAGTTAATCCCCCTGGGTCTTCGACCTTTGTTCTTTGCTCCCAGAGGCAGGGACATATGATGTTTATCTTGCCAAAAATAGTTAGGAGTCATCTCAGAGTTCTGTGCTGAGTGGGCCAAGCCCCAGTGACCTCTTTGACTAGCCCAACTCCTGTTGCGTTAACCTCTGACTTCAGCCCTCTTAATGGCGACCCTCTCCAGCACTGTAATTTCCCTCCCACCGTGTTCTCTCGGGCAAATATTTACTACTGAGGTTTCACAATTTATTTTTCAAACAAAGTGGCAGGGACCACCCCGTGCCACCACATCCTCATTTCGCATTAGAGGCCATCATTCCTGAGATATAATTTTACCAGAACAAATGTGCTTTAGGAGCTTTTGACATGAGATGAAGGCCTGACTTCCTATGGAAGGCAAGCCCAGGCCCCTGTCAGCTTGGAGATGGATATAAACAAGAAATGCAAGCCTGTAATTGCTGATGGAAATCAGATAAGACCCCTTTAAATACAACCATTGATAGAAAAATGTGAACTCGAATTACCTTTGATTAAGTCACTTAAGAAAATAAAGCTAGGGTGGGTTCAAGGGAGGATTCCAAGCAGGCTTTCAGGCCAGGCCTGGGAGCCTTTCAGCCTCTCAAAGGCAAGGTGAAGAAAATTAAAGTCAGAAGCAAAGGCTTAGGAAATGAAGCAGGACTCCAGAGGAGGTGCGTCCACGTAAACTTTGGACCCCAAGAGGACCAGACTCCACCATGATTCCTTCTCAAACCGTAGACGGGCTTTCTATGTCTTAAAATCTCAGCACCATCCAGCCAATGCCTGATGTTGAGCTTGGAGAAAGTAAACTCCAGCAGCCACAAGCAAGCAGGCCCATGCAGCACAGCTACTGGACATAAGTTATCCAACATTAATCTGTGTTCCTGGTGAGTTCAGTAGAGATACCTTTTGATTACCCTGATACACCATCTCTTAGCTTTAGCTCTAGAAGAAATAAAATCAAGGGGAAAACGTGAAGCTCCCTCCTGTCCCACCTTATACTCTCTCTGTCAAGTTCTGTGACTCACTGCTTCTGAGCACTTGGAATTTTTCCCATTTATTGGCGTGCAAGAAATAATAACTATGTGCCATACATTTTGTTCAATTTAAAGAAAGTCTAAATTATTTCCACGTGCCAAAGAGAACATTGCAAAGTTCTTTCAATGGCAGTTAACAGTGGTTGTGGAAGGCAGTGAATATAAATGGAAAAGTGTGTCATCCTCCCCAGCCCAGATCATCAGTTAGTAGATATGTAGGCAAACACAAGAAGAAAACAACCAGCCCATAAAAACATGGTTTAAGGTCTTGGGATTTTTTTAAATCACTTCTTTGTTTTCCTGTCATCACCTTATAGAAGCCAAATTCTATTATCTTATTTGTGCTCTCTCTTAGAGAAAATTGGGAACATTCTACAATACATATGTAACTTTTCAAAGTTTGCTTCAGGCTTCACAGACAATACCAAATAAAAGTATTACATATTTTAAAATGACAGTATCTTTTAACAGATGGCGATCTGTTAAGCTAAAATTTAGATTTCACATGTTACATTTATTTTTTTAATTTCATTTTTAATTGACAAATAATGATTGTATGTATTTATGGGGTGCAGTACAATGTTTTGATATATGTTTATATTGTGTAATAATTAAATCAGGACAGCATGTACATCACCTCGATATTAAATTATTTCTTTGAAAATGATCACCCACTCAATTTTAACAGTTGTATATGTCAGACGTATTTATAATTCTTACTGGAAAATAATTATATGCTAGGTTTTATATACAGATATCATATTCATGAAGTAATCTTTTTAACAGGATAAAATTACATCTTTACAAAGTGATATAAGGACATTTTTTTTTTCTGTATCAGGGAGAGAGAGAAAAGCTCACCACAGGGAAATAGCATTTGAGCCCCCCAGGAAAGGTTCACATAGGCATTGTGAACATTGCCATAGGGAAATATGCATGGTACACACACACAGAGAGATGCAAATTAGATTCTAATTAAATAATAAATGCCATCTATTACAATATATTTTGCATTGGTTATGAAGAGCCCCTCCCCTCCCCTAGGTCAGAGGCATTGTTAAGTCAAAGCTGCATGGAGGCCTCTTTGGGGCTGCAGTTGACTCGACTGAAGAAGGATCAGAAATAGAGAAAGTGTGGAGTTTGATGTCTACTCCTTTGAGACCCTGCTGAACCAAACAGCTCATGTCCCGGACTGACCACTTCCCAGCTACCACCCCTCAGAGGAAGAGAGCAAAGGAGAAGAAATGCAAGTCATTTCTGGGGGATTCTTTTTACTTTCTCCCAAGCACACCAGGAAACATTTCTGCCTCAGAAGATAGTTAAAAGGGAAAAGGAGAGGGATACAAGTGTTATGCTTTAAAATTTAAAAGGGCTTGGCAAGGGACACAGCTCATTGGCAGCCTAGGTTTATCTTTCATGGGCTCTAGACTTAACCTTCCACAAAACTAGTTTTTAAAAATTAAAGAGCTGCACTCCTCATTAAAATATGTATTTAGTTATTTACAATATATCATTTACTTGCTTTCAGATTTTAAAAATCAAATTTTAAGTTTCAATATTTGCTTAAATAAAGATGAAGTTTTGATGTTTGTTTGTGGGTCTTTTTTTTTCCATTTCTTTAACTTGTTCGTCAGTAAGGGTGTCCTGGCTCCACCACTGAAGAGCACAAGGAGAACCGTAGAGTTGATGCCCAGTCGTCACTGGCCAATTACTGCTTTATTATATTTTCTTTTCTTTTTTATGGTGGAGAATCCAGTTTTTCCCACAATTAGTCCTTGAATTCAAATACAGTGA
>CABHPH010138001.1:9557-27557 GCA_902168325.1 Peromyscus nudipes | reverse complement strand
TCACTGTATTTGAATTCAAGGACTAATTGTGGGAAAAACTGGATTCTGCACCATAAAAAAAGTAAAGAAAATACAATAAAGCAGTAATGTAATTGGCCAATGGTGACTGGGCATCAACTTTACGGTTCTGCTCAGACACGTATGGTGATCTTTGGACTGTGCTCATGGTACAATGCTTTTCATAAAACAAATCCTTCATTATAAAATCCCTATTTTATACCAGGGCTCTTTATCCCCGGGGATGCAATATTGTAAGTCCTGTGGCAATTCAAGCTGCTCTTTTGTTCTGTCATATGATCATCAATGAGGGGTCACCAGGAGCAAAGGCAGAAGCAGAATGTCACAACGACATGCCAGCCACGGTTTCAGTATATGGACACAGACACGATTAGTGGGAAAGCTAGGTCACAACAGTAAACTGCCTCGGCCACCAGATGCATTTTAAGTCCAGCCAACACAAAGCCCGTTCACCTGAGCCAGCAAAGGGCGATGTCACTGCTCAGGTCCCTTTCCTGCTCTCCTTAGTCTCTTGAAGCATCTTCAAGTGTTATTAGTTATCTGGTGGCATGAGACTCTGAAGTAAAAGGCTGACCTCGTCCTCCAGGAGCTTCTGCCTACGTGGCATTGGCAATGTGGCTTTAGAAGCCTAGATGTTATTTTGATGATGTCTTCATTGGGTTTTCTGCTTTAAAAAATAAAAGGGCACACCTGCAACAAAAGATATGGTCACTTAATGAGGTTCACGAGCGTTGAGTCTCAACATTCTTTTGAGAGGGGGCAAGTGTAAGATTCTAAAAACATACATTACTCAAATACTTGAGAAATTATCACAGGAAAATATATTTCAGGCTCATAGTTTAAATATTTTCATAATTAAAATCAGTTTATCTTGGGAGAGGTAACTTGGATCCATTGTTCTATGTTCTCAGAAATTAAAGCGTGCCAGCACATGACAAGTACATACTAAACGTGTACTCAATACTTACTGCTGGCACTGGAGCGCCAGCACAGGAGCTGAGAGCACATACAGCTTTCCCAGAGGACTCGAGTGTGGTTCCTAGCACCTACAACAGGTGACTCACAAGTGCCTCTAACTCTGGCTTCCTTCAGAGGGACCAAACGTCTCTGGCCTCGGTAGGCACCCTCATTCGTACGAACATGCTGACACAGAGACCCACAGACACATCACAAGCATACACATAATAAAAAGAAACACACATTTAAGAGTAATCAATAGTAGCATTCTATTGTCATCACTGGGTAGTTTTGGGTTCTTCTTTAGAAGCCCACATGTTTTCATTTTGGTACTTCACGAGTCTCCATAGTCAGCATGTCTTGACGTGCACCATGGGAAGAACGCAGTGCTTAAAAGAGTGAGTTCTGCAGTTGGGCTGCCTGGGTCCGTAGCCCAGCTCTCTGCTCTTTAGCTGTCAGTACTTAGACAAGTTATTTAACATCTCTGTTCTTTATTTCAGTAGCGTCAGGCATTTCCCCATGGGGCTGGTAGAAGAATTAAGTAAGAGGCCAAGCATGTAACACAGCCGGTCACTGGGAAGGACTGGACCACGGTAGCGTTTGCCATCAAGCGTCAGTTGATAACAGTGGTGATAAGGGTGATTACTGTCAGACATTGTAACAGGTAAATGGAGAATTATAGAGGGGAAATTACAGCCTTTGATCTCAAACAACTAAAAGGTATGCAAACTGCATTTCACTGGGAATCAACTAATAAAACAATTGTCCAGCACAGAATGCCTGAGGGAGGTTTACTATTGAGAGACTGTGTACTCGATGGAGTCTGAGCAAGTGTAAGAAAATCACTCACAGTGCATCTCCATTTCTACACTAGAATTATGAGGTGAATAGTAGTGTGGAGAATTACTGAAGGAAAAAGAAAAGAGTTCAATGAAGCATTAGAAAATGCGTCGTAGGGCACACCTTTAATTCCAGCACGCAGGATACAGAAACCAGGGGACCTCTGTAAACTTAGATGAGTCTAGGCTACAAAGTGAATTATTGGCCAGCTGCAGCTATGTAGCGAGATTCTGTATCAAGACAAAACATGTTAGAAAACTGTAAAAGCCGTGTAAGCGAACACTAGAATCTGGTACATACTGAAGAACAGGACAGACAGGAGGTGGACCAGAGAAGACAAACGTAAGGCGATTCTTTCATTCTCAGCTGCTGTATGCTTCTCTTCCTTAAGGAAAAATCAGGGCACATGTAGAGACAGGACATGAAACTCATCTTGTACATGGGCAGTTGTTTAACAGACAAGGAAAGAGAGAGCGGGAGAAAGACTTGAAGAATGCCTCAGACTCTTCAAGGACAGCAAATTGGTGAAGTAAGATTTGCCCAGCGGGAGAGAACAGTCAGAGGGGGGAGTCCCTGAAAACAGCATTGGGGAGCCACAGCAGGAAGAGGAGCGGGGGAGATGTGTTCACTGGAGACTAGAGACAAGGAGAAAAACATGTGTTTGGCACATAGTCCACTTGCAGAAGGAAGGAGGTAGAAGTCAATTCCAGCAGACTGTGTCTAAAAGAGGTTTGAGAAATGAGATCAATGGGTGAGGAATGCTTAGACAAAGTTTGGAAGTAGAGAAATTTGGGAGAGGAGGTCATTGGCCACAGCACAGAAGAAAAAAAGAAGTTGACCTGATCCATGTCAGTAGTTCCCCTTTGATTTAGATTTAGTGTCACTTACCCTCCACAGGGATGCATAAAGTGAGTCCAGGTGGTCCTTGGTTTGCAAGGAAGTTGTTACATCCTGTGAACTTGTGGTGGGCTGAAAACATCATGAGTTGAGAATGCACTTGCTACCCTCTGGGACTGTGCTTAGCAGAGAGCACACACCATGGCGTCACCCTTGCCTGCTCTCCTTTAACTGCTTGAGAGCTGTGCCTGCCGCTGTCCAGCATCCTGGAAGACTACCATACCATGGGGCCCAGCCCAGGAGACAAACAAAATTCATAATTTCAAGTCTGGTTTCTATTGAATGCATGTTGCTTTCCCACCACGTTAAAACCGAAAAGTCCCACCGTTGGTGGTGGTGATGATGCACGCCTTTAATCCCAGCACTCGGGAGGCAGAGCCAGGCGGATCTCTGTGAGTTCGAGGTCAGCCTGGTCTACCGAGTGAGATCCAAGACAGGCACCAAAACTAGACAGAGAAACCCTGTCTCGAAAAACAAAAAGCAAAACAAAACCCTGAAAAACAAAAAAACAAACAAAAAACCCAAAAAGTCCCAAGGAGAAAAATCTAAGTCAGGGAAGGTCTGCATAAATCCACTTCAAAGAAACTAGGACTCAGAAATTAAATCTAGTCACCAATCCATGGTAAGGTAGAAACAGAATGGAGAAGTCAGGGGACACAAACAGCTTTCTTGAAGGAGGGGGCCTCCGCACTTAGTCTCAGGGAAGGAAACATCTAGGGAAATGGAGTAAGATAAGCTGGAGACTGGCAGACTGGTGCTGCCCACAGGGAAAGTGGAGAACTGGAGCACAGGACACCCAGCCTGGAGCAGGAAGGGGTTCAGATGATTTCTGTTCATTGCTCATGGGGTGCTGGATGAGCAGAGCGATGGATGAGTGAAGTGTCTCCATGAACACAGGAGCTGCTCGACTCTATTGCGAGCTCTGCACACAGAATCCTGTTTTTCTTATAAAACAGAGGCTTTTCATCGCTCTTGAACGGAATTTTATTGTAGTGCCAAGCTAAAATGAACCAAAAAATCGTATTCTACTCCAGAGCTATAATGCCACAGAATAAATTCTTTTAGTCAGACAATTTAACCTTTAAACATTTCTTTAGCTAATTTAAAACTATTTAGTTCTAATTTTTATTTTTAGAAAATACCATGAATTTCAAGAGAAATGAATATTTACCTTTGAGAAGTGAATTCTAATGGGTGGAGTTAGTGTGGTGCAATCTCCAAGCAGTGTTTCATCAGATAATTTTTTAAATATATATACATCCAGTGGGGTGTTTAGGGAACTTAAAATGAATACATTGCTCTTGGCTTGACCTGTAGTCTGAGACCAACCTAAAGACTAGATAAAGTTGATATCAGGAAACATGTTTTGTGGCAGGCTTCCTGGCAGCCTGCCTTGGGTGTTATTTCCTCCAGTTTTCCCAGCATCCCTTGCATGAGTCCTGGTTACACAGTAGATATCCAAGAACGTGCGCTGGGTTGAAGCAAAAGTAATTTAATGCAGATATTCAGAAGAAACTGCCTTCCCTTTTACCACCATCTCTGCTTTCAGCCTTGAAAGTCAAACACTTAAAGGGTAAAACACATAAATATATGCGAAGCTACTTGTGTTTTCCTTTTACTAAAGGTATTTATATCATGAGGCATTTAGAGTCATCTGCAATGCTTTGGGAGACATTTAACCAGCACTGCCTTGGTTTCTCACTAATTAAAAATCAAGTTATTAGAATACAAATCTACTGGCAGTGTCTTTAAGCAGAGACAGCACACACACACACACACACACACACACACACACACACACACACAGCATAAAATAAAGGGAGGGGTCAGTATTAAGTTTTATGACACCCTGAAAATGACTTCCTCATTAAGAAAACACCTTGACTGTAAATGTAGTGCCCAGTATCAGTGCCTCAGGACTCCACAGGAGCTTTCCCCTCTCCTGC
This sequence comes from Peromyscus nudipes, assembly GCA_902168325.1. Lineage (NCBI taxonomy): Eukaryota > Metazoa > Chordata > Mammalia > Rodentia > Cricetidae > Peromyscus > Peromyscus nudipes. Next base: position 22,899 of record CABHPH010138001.1, on the reverse strand, counting down.
ATTCCCATGTTTCTGAGCATCTATAAAGCTAAGTTAAATAAAAAAGAATAACCACCAGTACAAAGGGTTTACTGACAGAATTGTTTATATGCTGTGGTGAGTTATACGTAAGAAACATGAATAATGGACAGAGTCCAGACTGTGTTAACAGTAGGAAAATTATTGCCGTTGTTACCCTGAGGGTCAGTTTAACTCACCCCATTAAATAAGCTAGATATGACTGATCACATAATATAATTTTACTGGTAACTCTCAACTCGTTGTGCCCAATCTCGATGCTATTCTACACACTAATATGGGATCAGCTAATACCCAGGTAACCAGGCCGAGACGACCTTTCCAGATCTGGCACATGCCACCAAGGGACCAATGTGAGATGAAAACAGATCAATCATGAGTACGTACAGAGAAGTTACCTGAGGGTTCATCAACTTCCAAAGATGCCTTTGTAGGGCAGCTCATTTCAGCTTGGAGTAACTGAACATTATAGACTTTGGGTTTCAGTTTCTGGGGTAACTAGACATGGTGAAGACTGTGGACTTCAGCTTCTAGGGTAACTGGATATGGTGAAGACTGTGGACTTCAGCTTCTAGGGTAACTGGATATGGTGAAGACTGTGGACTTCAGCTTCTAGGGTAACTGGACATGGTGAAGACTGTGGCTTCCAGTTCTGGGGTAACTAGACATGGTGCAGACTGTGGACATTGTTCTCTACTCATCTGACTGTCTTCATGGGTAGAAGAACTTTATAAGCATACTGAAAATCATTTTTAGAAGGTCGTATGTTAAATGTGCCCCAACCATTTACTTTCTTGAGAAATAGTTACCTAGCAATTAGCACATGACTCCTGAACCCCTTCTGCTAAGGTATCACTGCCATGTGACTGGCCCACTCTCCAAAGCTGACTCAGGAGACTATGGGGACACAGAGAGGCATCTGTCTCACCAGGATTTGACAGGTAAGGCCTGATGCAGGAGACTTCATTTACGCAGGTGGCATTGTGAAAGACAAGTTGGACATTGTAGCACGAGGACAAAAGCTGAGGACACCGAGATGGGAGAAACTGTGTTCTGAGGCTGAAGAAATTCAGAGTGTGGATAAGGAAGTTGAACATGTAAAGAAAAGCCACAAGGGGCTTAAATAACCACAGCCCAGGCGTCCTGGGAGTCCAGTGAAGGGATGAACACGGAACATGAGCTCGGGATACTCCTGGCATAATACATGAAGCTCGGGTTTCATACTGGAGAAGACAGGAAGTGGTTGAAACACCTGAAGCACAGAACACAACCAAATTCAGTTTGAGAAAAACTGCTCCTTCTATTTGAGGAAATGGAAAACACATATATTCCGTTTCTCTTCTTGCCCGTCTCAGCCAGTGATAAAATTAGCCGTCTAGGTGTTGAAGTCCCAAACCTAGGTACCTCCCTTTATTCTCCTTGCCGTCTTCCTCTCCGGACCCCACACACGTCCTGAATCTGCTTCCTCCACCTCACTTTGTATTACAAGAGGCGGTGTCTTATGTGGGTTGTGGCAGGGGCTTCCACCTCTCCTTCCTGAACCTGGCTTTGCTCAATTGTCATCCAGTCTCCCCAGGATGCTAAGAGTGAGCCTATTAAAAAATTAAAGGACATGATGCCTCTCCTCTTCTGAAGGCTTCCCAGAATCTTCCTATTGCTCCCGAATAAAGCTCGGAACCTTTTCTATTGCCTACAAAACCACAGGGCCTGCCGCCCGGCCACCTGGCCATCCGGCTCATGTGACATTGTCACCTTTGTGGCACACCATCCACGCAGTCTGCCTCCTGTCCTCACTATGTCTGGATGTCGCTCTTCCCAGCACTTCACATGGCTGGCTCCTTTTCATCTTTTGCTTTCAGCTGAATGTTACAAACTCAAAAATGCCTTCCTAAAAAATGTGTTTCCCTTCATACCACCAGTCAGCACAACATCACTCTCATGCCTTTTGTGTCACTTAAAACAACCTGGAATGTCCTCGTTCATGTGCTTTCTTGATTGTTATCTACTCATCAGTGGGGTGTTCCGCAACTGCAGAGATCCTCTGTTTTCTGGTTATGTAGGCAGCACTTGGTACACAGCAGAGACTTCATAAATGTGTACCGATCTAACAAAAAGTTGACCATGCCAAATCAATATGAAGGCTTCTAATGCAAAGTAGGTGATATATGTATGTCCCTATGCTGGGACAGGATGTCTAAGATAGAGAAGAAGATGTGATTTAAAAAAATGACAATTGGTGGATGCAATCAATAAGACCTAATAACTAGTTAGGATATGAGAGGAAATACAAGTGAGACGTATGAGGATACGCAGTGCAGGGATGCAGCGTCTGGAGCATGAACTGCTCTTCGGGCTCTACAACAGTAAAGGTCTGAGCCATTCTTTTTTTTTCCTAGATGGAAGGATAAATAGCATGTTTGGTTGAGTGATTGAGAGAATAGTTACCAAATCATTCATGTTACCCAGGAGAACAGACAGAGTATGTATAAAATTGCACTGGATGAGAGCATTGTGTGAGATGTTACAGTGGGTACTTCAGAAGCAAAAGGTGGGGCAGCAAAATGGCTCAGGGAGTAAGGGCAGATGGCACCGAGCCTGGCGACCCAAGTTTGACCTCCAGGATGCACATACTGGAAGGAGAAAGCTACTCCTTCAGGTTGTCCTCTGACCCCAACAGAGGCATCCTGGAACACATGCACACACACTAAATGCTAAAGCAAAAGATTTTCCACTGTTGCTGTCAAAGTTGTGAATGCAAAACAAAGAATTGAAAATATTTTGCCGTGATCCAATGTCACACTTCATTAATTTTGAAAATGTGTGGCACACTGAAGCTTCCAGACCCACAGACAAGACAGATCTGAATTCAATGACATTAGGGCAGGGCATATATCATGACATCACTTCCTATCTCGTCTTCTGGCCAAGGTCATTCCTATGTAAGTGAGTGATCTTTGGAGGCTCAAAAGTTTATAAAGAATAAATTTAGAAACGTTCAAGGAATGGAGAGAGACATTTTAGTTCTTTCGAGCATTAAGTGGCTTTCATATTTAAAACAAAACAAAACAAAACAAATTGCCATAGATTGCCCTAAAATCTTTGTAGTAGAGGTCTAGTTTCATATAAAAAAAGAATGATCTGAAATCCCTTTAGGAGGCATTATGTCTGTAGACTGTGGTATCTCATCTAGTTTCTTCATACCAGAGTAGATGCTCTCCCAAGAAAAGCATGGTGGTGCCTTCATTTTCAAAAAGATTTTTTTCCTAGCTCATGACTTTACTCAAGCAGGACTTGCTGATTTGGTTAATAGAGAAGAAAAGCACAGGTCATCAATACTAAGTAGAGTCCATGGAGGCCTTTTGTTTAACTTCGTGTTAAAATAAAATTCCTGGAATAGGCTGCAAGCTTTTTGAAGATTCCTCTGAGTTGATGGGACAAAATTCAAAACATGTTACTTTGCATCAGCAGCAAACCTGTATCAATACAAGTGAAAAGCTCAGAAAACTGCTGGATTCTTTAGCAGCAATGCAATGGACTTGGGTGAGAGCCAATGCAACTGTATAGTCACGCTTTTGAGTCTCACAGGCTTTCTTCCTGATAACCCTTTGAGGTAGATTTCTACCGGGAGCATTCTACCGGGTCATGTTATAAACAAGACCATTGAGGAATTGATTTGGTTCATGGAGAGTCATAGTAAATCTTGGGTTAGCTCCTGGCTCTCGGTTTTCTCTCTTGCCTCATTCTAAATATTGCTCACATAGCTATATATACAGCAGAAATTTGTGGGCATCAGTAGCTTAGATTTAAAGGATGAACAGCCACTCCTGAGACTTACTGCTATTCTAATACTTGGAATCATAAAAATATTCCATATCCTTCTACTGACAGTTAGTATTATGAACACTTACTGTCCTGATAAAAATTTATATTTATTCTGTGCACTTGGCAGTCTCAGCCGTGATCGCTTCTGTTGCAGAGCAGTGCCAAAACACATAAAGTTTAAGGCTTGACCAAGCACTAACGCAGAAGCTTTTCCCCCTGAGATGGCTGCATGGGAGAAGTAAGTAAACACTTTGATGTTGTATGAAAAGTGTCTCTCATTCTGCTAATCAAAATCACACTGAAATAATAAGCAACTGCATTAGTGTGGCTCCAATAATTGGTAGGTATATTTCAGATCAGGATTTTGGATTATTTTCTCAGGTCTTGGAGACAAAAATCATGCAAGGAATGAATGTCATTTAAAGCTTGATATATAATTGATATTCTGAAGAACCGCAAAAGCAGGGAATAAAGAGTTCCACATGTCTGGAGTATATACCATGTAGAATCCTTTATATATGGTGTCTCTGTTAATCCTTACATAGCTGGCTAGGTTGGTGTTATTATCTACATTTTATGGATGAAAGAATCCTAAGGTTAAGGGCATTTGTAAGGGTTGACTTGGTGCTCCCCCAAGTCTGGTTTCTTTTCCCCACATCAATGAAAAACTCCATGCAACCTGGGTTTTCAATAAGTCAACTGCTGTCCCACTAGTAGTGACCCTGAAGGGCCTTGATTTTTAGGACAAAGACAAAGAAATATATCCCATAAACTAATGGGAAATCCAGAATTTGTAGGAACAAAAAAAAATAACCATACTATGTAAAGGAAGGCAATACAGTTTGTATTCAATAGAAGTGGGGCATCCACAAGCCACTCGTGAGTTTGACTCAGTCAACAAGATGAAGAGTAGGAAATCTGAATTGTCCTTTGAATATTTTACTAAATACATGTACATACTGAAAGCCATGCTCTGTATCTGTATTCTAGAACTTTGTGATCTTATGCTCCCTTCTTGCAATAAATATTTTGTAATGATTTGATGATTCCATAAAATGAAATTCAGAGATAATAGTACTTTCAAAAATCACTACCATGCACTTCTAGAATACAGTGAAGAAATTTAAAAGATGATGATGCATAATCAAACAATGTATTAAATATGTAAACCTCTATGGAGTCTAATCTAGAAGAGAGAAGCATTGCCCTACACCTCCACAGACTCCAGAGGTAGGGCTTCCTGTAGTCATTGAGTTACGCAGGTACAGACAGCATGGACTTCCTCCTCTGTTAGATCTGCTCTGACCTAATGAGAATGAACATTATTTAGAGCTAGCCCTCTCTGTCTCTGTCTCTGTCTGTCTGTCTGTCTCTCTCTCTCTCCTCTCTATCCTGTTTTTTTCTCTCCAAAGAGGACACCTAGTATGGCTTGCAGTGAGAATCTGTTGTAAGTGCTACTTCCAAGGTATGTGTCTCCAACAGGAAAGGATATTCATTAGGCTAAGAAATTACTGGGAAAGGGATTAATTGACCCAAAGATAGAGTTAAATTTCATGGAAAGGTGGCAGGAGGTGGTCCCTCCATGCTCTTGAGCCTCCATTCCTGAAGGGAGCAGAACGTCCGGATTCACTGGAACGTCGGTACTCACTCACAGTGTGTAATGAATGTGCATGCCTCTTCTCAGTTGAGATGCATCCTGTTTGCTTCCCTAGAAAAAGCTGTTGTGCTTCATCCACTGTGAGCCGTAAATAGCAGACAGGTTAAAGGACCTCCCTGACCCCCGTTCAAGCAGCATTCATATCTCTAGCCCAAGATTTTGTAATGCTTAAATCACCTCTGCATTGACTAACTGGATATATATCCGAAGACTGTCAAATTTCTCCTCAAAGTTGGCCCTGAGTCAATGACCTCTTGGCAATGGTCTCAGTGGGGTGAAATATACAATGGAAGGAAGTATTTCTTTTTATTGGTTCTAAATTTACTAGCCTTTAGCTTCATGGAATTAAATTACAGCACAGGGTGAACATTATAGTTATAACTGACATTTATGAACTGCATTCCACCTATTAATCCTGAAATGCTGTGCAAACTGACTTAGCAAAATTAAATGTGTAGCTATGTGCTGCTGTGGTCTTTCTAGTGGTCTGTGTCTGCCTTCCGAAGTTTCGGTGCTGCAGAAGTCACCTCTGATACCTCCATTTCTAACGCCCATGGCCCCATCAGAGCAGTTCTTATCTAGAGTGGACACAGTGTACTGCACCTTCTAATAGGCTGATGGAAGCCACCATTCTGAGTAAGGCAGCTGACTTCTGTGGATGCCAACAATATTCTTCTTTGTCTCTCATACCCCTGTCCTTCCCTACTTCCATTTTCTTTGTTCATTCTTCCTCCTTTCTCCCTTTCCTTTGCCCTCCTTCCCACCAAGGCCCCACTGCCTTCATCTCTTCCTCTTTTTATCTCTCAGTCCTTTACTCATGTATTGATTCTCTAGGAATTCATCTCTATTGTCCCCACTTCTGGAGAGGAGGGAAGGGAGTCAAGCACGAGGATCATGTACAACTCTTTAGTCTGATCTGCTGAGGGATGAATATGAATTCTCTGTTAGAAAAGCTGGTCTGAACCTTGAATGACTTTTCCAACTCATTCTGTCTCAAGATGAGTCTGAGGCAGTTTTGAAGAGAGGAACAGCAGTGTGCTACTTCCTGAACGGCTCCCGGGACAGAAACAACTGAGGTGGCAAAGAAGTGAAGAAAAGGCAGACAGACTGAAAAGCTGGGATCAGGGAGTGTGGGGTCTCTGATAGGGAAGCTGCAGCACCCTGTGAGTTCATCATCCTTATTATACACAATCGAATAGGGAGGTGGGATTATTACAGAAACAAGAAGCCATGGTTACTGTATACAGCTGAACAAGAGGCCAGTTGAACTAATGTAGGTGGGAACAGTTTTATAGGAGGACAGTATTCAGGCTGCAAACATCCAGGAAGGACAAAGCTGAAGTGGACATTTTTACACACACTGTCAATATTCATACTTGGACCAAAGGAAGGCTTTGTTATCTTGCCAAGGAAGAAGGCTTTGCCATCCTCATGAGGTTGAGACACTGGGGTCCTTCTTGTGGTTGTGCCCATGTCAACAACACATATTCACTTAGGACTTCGCTCAATCCCTACAGCAATTGATGATCGAAAGACTATGGTCTGTACCCAGGCAAACCTGTTCCTTATTTGGTCTGTTAAAAATTACTTAACCACTCAAATCTGTAGTCTATCCAGCTATCTGTGAAAGTTTTAGGTAATGTGGCCTCTAAAGATCCTTCAGGGAATTTCAGTTTCTATTACTTTACTTCTTCTAGAGTTGGATGACTTTTACAAGACTTGCTTTCCCCAGATCAACTCTGATTTGGATCTTCTTAGAATAAAATCCTAAAATTAACAATACTCGGGAGTCAGGAAGGGTGGGGCAGAGGCTCCTCATTTATGTCTAGATATGACCATAAATAGGCCAACTGCAAAGCTCTGCTTAGGCCGTGCCCATCGAAAGCAAGGGCCAGGTTACAGGGGTGAAGGGGAAACATTTGTCTTATGATCACTGACAAGGCAAGTCATTCTGTGATCATTCTGGCATAGGGCTGATTAATGTGCCTGTGGGTACTCATTAATTACACAGAAGACATTAAAAACTTACAAACTACAAACAACAGCTGAAGGTAGGGCTTGATGTCACTGCTCTGGGCTAAAGGACAAGGCACACCGGTAAACAGACAGTCCTGCCATATTGACCACAGGAGAGACAGGTTATAAGGGTTAAAGTCTCTATTCTGTTTTCCTCCTAGAGGTCATATATCCCACACTTAAACCCAGACTGCTAGAGGAACTGGGAGAGAGGCCATCTTGAAAGACCATGTATGTCTAAGTGAGAAGCTGATCTCTCAATGGACGATTAGAACCATGGCAGCCAACAGAACTTTAAGCCATATTTGAAGAGGTTTTTCTTTTCCCTGCTAATCAATGTGTAAGAATTTGGAATGGGGGGGGCGTTGTTTGGCGGAGGACAACTAGATTAAATTTAGACAGAATTAGGCAGTTCTTTCCTCCTTCAAATCCAAATTAAAGAGCAGCGAGTTAAATTTTGTGATTCCATTAAAAATAAGTGGGAGCAGGAAAGATAATCCTAGGATAGTGATCTCATAAAACATTCTCAGATGTCAGAAAAGGGAAAAAAGGAGAAGGAAGACAGAATTTTGGTGGGTGGAAATGTGCAAATACACCATTAATTTTAGTGTAGGCTGAGCCCAAAGATTTAGAATAACAGCAATTATTATTTAAATTAATTCATTCATTTAGTTAATACAGTTTTTAATGGCTACCATGTGCCAGGCACTATGTTAGGCCCCAGGGATGCAATAATCAGCAAAAAGGCACGCTCCTTGCCTTCATGCAAATTAGTTTTGTGGAGACACAGACAGTAGTCAATGGTCACATAAATGAATTATTTCAACATTGATACAGTGCTTCAAAGAAATTGAGCCATGAGAACACATAATGCAGGATGGCCGGACTCAAATATCACAGGCTAAATTCTAAGGCAAGGTCAGAATATGGAGGTGTAAGATTGAGGCCAGGACAGAGTAGAACACACTAAGTCTCCAGAGCTGGAGAAAGGCCACATGGCAGAGGTATAACACACAGGACATCAATGACAGCTCTTAGATGAGGGACACAGTCTCTGCAGCCTGGCCCTGAAAAGAGAAATCTGTTAAAGGAAAACAAGCATGACCAGTATAACCTGAAGAGAAATCCCCCAAAGAGTATGAGGTAAAAGCATTAAACACTATATAAACAGAATCTCGGGGAACTGACACCATTTTCCTTTCTCAGGGATACTGAATGAGATTTTCTAAGTAATTAACGGGTGTAAGCATAAAACTCCTAGTTAATTTATAAACTATTTCCCAGCCAATAACAAAAAGCCAAGTGTGTGTGTGTGTGTGTGTGTGTGTGTGTGTGTGTGTGTATGTGTGTGTGTGTCTGAGAGAGAGAATTCCAAATTACTCTCTCTCTCTCTCTCTCTCTCTCACACACACACACACACACACACACATTCACTCACTCTCTGTCAGTGGCTTTGTATTTCTCTTCTCTAAGAATCAATCCCATTCATTTAGAATATACAGTAGCGTTTTTTATTATTGAAACCAGGAACTCATGCATAAAGATTTGCAATCTTAAATTCTTTAAATTGTTTTTATTAAGTCTAGTTCTTAATAATTATTTCAAAGAAAAAATAAGAAGTTTTTGTAAAAATGCAATTTCTAAGACTCCCCTCTACAGCTTCAAGAGCTTTTGGCAAGTCAGGTGCTCTTCCTTTCCCAGTGTGCTTTCTAGGCAGCAGCTTCCTGACAGAAAAGTTAGTCATGTTTGCCATAGCAATGTGGACAGCAAGGTAATTATCACATACAGGACAAACCCCAGACAAAATGGCCACACCACAGCATGTCCTTTCTACACTCAGATGCCAGCCCCTAACAGACTCCATTTTCTGCTCATGTCAGAGCATTCTCTTACATTTATTGGGCCCTGATAGAGAACAATTGATGTGATCGTGATTGAATCTGCTTCATTTATCTATTCCTATCTAACTCAGTGACTTAAAACTGCAAATGCCATGACTGCCATCTGGTCTTGCATGGCTTGTTTGTATTTCAGGTCATATAGGCTAAATTGACTGAACCACTCACGAAACATAGTTCTGCTAGAAGCCAAAGTGGATACAACTGGTAATCCCTTTATTGGTCAAAAGAAAAAATTCCCTATCTAAAAATAGGCATAAGATAAAAAAGAAGTCCACACTATGGTGACTACACTAGATGCTTTTTTAAGGCAAAACAAAAACTCTAAAGGTAATACGTCAAAACTTGGAAATTACTCTAAGATTTCATAAGGGAACCCAGGGTCATCCTCGAGTTTGCAAGATGCTGAGTTCTCATTTATCTTTGGTTCTGTATTCCATTCCAGAAGGCAAGAGAGGAGAATCTAAGGTCATTAGAGGAGTCGGTAAATTGCTTGCATGCAAGCATGAGGGTCTGATTATGGTGCCCAGAACCCACATAAAGAAAGCTGTGTGTGCTGACTCATTCTTCTAATCCAGTCCCTGGGGAGATGGAGACAATCAGAGCCCTAGGACTTACTGGCCAACTGGTCTAGCCTAATTGGTGAAATCAGGGCTCAGTGAGAGAACCCTATTTCAGAAAGAAAAGGTAGATGGTACTCTTGGAGAACAATGCACAAGTTGACCTCTGGATTTCAGGCATGTTCATAAATACTCACTTACACAAGTGCGCATCTATGCACGCGCGCGCGTGCACACACACACACACGCACACACACACAGGAAAAAGCTCCAGTGAATCTTTCCTTCCTTTCACCAAGCCCTTGTAAGCATGGCCTTACCACTCTTCTTCAGGAACAGTAGAAGTGTCTACTTCTGTTCTTTCTTGAACCTGAACTGGTCTTGTGATATTTTTCTAAGCAACAAGAGTTAGACACAGTAATGTAAGACCTCTAGAGCATAGGACCGAAGACACCCCCAGTCTCCTTTCTAAAATTCTCTTAAGACTTTGAGAAAATCAAGCTGTGCCATACCTCTTTCCTTTGATGGGTTTCTCCTGAAACCCCACCGATGGTCATCTTCCATTTTCTCAGATGGAATCAAGTTACAAATGCTTAGAGCCACCAAATATTTCATAGCTGAAGAAAAGGAGCAAGGAAGATAAGGGCGTGTTTCTTGCTGTCAGGTCCAAGTTTCTTCCACATGCTCAGCATTAGTTAAACTTCGTGATCAGCTGGAGCTAGGGCAGTGGGTACCCATGGCATAACTGGCCAGCAAGTACTTGTAGTAGGCCCGCTTGAGAACTTAAGGAGCTGTGCTGGTTAGTTTGTGGTCAACTTGACACAAGCTAGAGTCATCTAGAAAGAGAGATCCCTAACCAAGAAAATGCTGTCATCAGTGCAAGGATGTCTGTGAAGCAGTTTCTTGATAGATGATTGACATGAGGGGACCTACTGGGGGCAATGCCAACCCTAAGCATGTGGGCCTGGGTTACCTAAGAAAGCAGGTTAAGTAAGCCAGTAAACCATGTACTTCTATGGCAGTGGTTCTCAACCTTCCTAATGCTGTGATCCTTGAATACAGTTCCTCATGTTGTGGTGACCCCCAACCATAAATTTATTTTTGTCGCAACTTCATAACTGTAATTTTGCTACTGTTAGGAGTTGTAATGTAAGTATCTATGGTTTCTGATGGTCTTAGGTGACCCCTGCGCAAGGGTTGTTTAACTCCCAAATGGGCCATGGCCCACAGGTTGAGAACTGCTGCTCTATGGCCCCTGCTTCACTTCCTGCTTTCAGGTTCCTACTTTGAGCTCCTTCCCTGACATCCCTCAGTGATGGAGTATAAGTTGTTTATGGAAATACCCTACTTCACAGATTGCTTTTAGCCATGGTATTGAGCACAACATTAGAAAGGAAGCTCCAACAGCTATCCACAGGGAGCTTTCTCACTGTCAATTTCTCCGATGTATCTCTCCAGAAACCAAACTCTAAAGCAACTTTTATTTCAGAGGAATCTGAAAAATACTGATGGCCTCAAAGACAGTGTGTCATTCAAATTGAACTTGCCATGCCTTGCCAAGGGAAGAACTGTGCATAATTCTTCTACTAAAGTTAAGTGTAGAGGGCACCATTGAAGAAGAATCTGATGATACCTTACACTTTATCAGTGCTTTCTGAGTTTTAAAAACCCAGAGCCACCTGCAAACTTAGCGTAGTGAGTGTAGCAGAGGCATATGGACACCACTTCCCTAACATGAGCCAAGGTGAAGATAGAGACAAAGATGTTTGACATATTTTAAAATATAATGTATTAACACCAAAGAGGTATACAGAGGCCAATAATCCTGGGATTAATGTCATTAAAACGAGTTAATTTCTCATTATATTCAAGAGGGGGCATGCTATGCCATGACGCATCACACAGGGTATCTCTGAGAACAATCAGGAGACAGAACAACAAAAGGAAACACGGGCTGTAAAAGGACGGATAAGGCAGGAAGGCGAGTGTAAGGAAGGCTAGACTGAATAGCTTCAGCAGACTCTGGTGTTCTGTGTATGGTGTGTGGCCCTGGAATCATTAGGGCAAATGTTCAGTGAACAAGAATATAGGAGCCCTGGAAAGGATGCCACTGGATGTATGAACTCTAAAGGGCAGATGTCTAAGCCTCAGGCTCACAGAATGTGTGAACATGCTTAATACACTGTTGAGGACTTCTGGTTTAAATAGTTCCAAAGGCAAGAACACCATAGGTGTTGCAGGAGGCATAGGCAAAGAGATGGAGTGCGGCTTGTGAAGCACAAGGCAAGCCCTCTCCATCTCAGATCTCTCAAGCTCTTGGGGATCCAAAGTGCTCAAAGTTACAGGAGATTAAAGGGAGCAATACAGACAAAAAGGAAACCAGGAGTGATGCTCCAGTACCAGGCACGGATGTATCCTTACACCCCAAAACCTCGAGCCGTCTGGGTCAGACGGTTCCTTCCTCACCGAAGGGAGAGTGTACCGGAGATGCGAAGGCTTTGGGAAGGAAAGGCAGACAAAGAGAAGACTCAAGACAGATCTCCTCCAGGGCTGGACTTTGAACCAAACATGAGATTATGAGACCCAAGATCTAAATTTGCTAGGAATGAGTTTTACATGTGTAGACGTGTGCAAGTCTGATATGCCAAACAGGTGTTATCCATGTCCAAGTGATTTTAAAGTTTTGGAATGGGTTCAAAGGAACTGTCACAGTTTAAGGGAAAATACTTATGGAAAACTTTAAACGGATGTATGCTTCTGTAGACACTGAACTGTGAGCTTCACTCTTGTAAAAATGTTGACAAGTGCGGCGTGCTTAGGTTCTGAAGCACACCTGCAAATTTTCAGTCTTTCCAGTTGGTTTTGTTACTAGCATTGTATTTTGAATTTGCACTCTTTCCTTAAAGATTTTGTTTTTCTTCTCGTCTATTTATATAAAGACTGACAGGATCACATCGTTTTTCTGACATAGCAGCAGTCAAGGACAGAGTGATCTAGGATACGTTGTCACATCATGTCTTTCACTTCCATTATTATCTGTCGATTTCAACCTATATTCTTTACAAAGAGCAAACAAGTGTGGAAACAACCACTTCAAGATTTTTTTTGTGTATAAGAAGAGAAATTTTGACTGATTTGTATAGTTACTTTTATGTTTTTATTGCTATTTATGGGGCTGAAGATTGAGCCTTGCCCATGCCAGTCAGGTGCTCTACCAGTGAGTTACACACATCGCCAGTCAGGTGCTCTACCAGTGAGTTACACACATCGCCAGTCAGGTGCTCTACCAGTGAGTTACATACATTGCCAGTCAGGTGCTCTACCAGTGAGTTACATACATCGCCAGTCAGGTGCTCTACCAGTGAGTTACA
>CABHPH010138000.1:0-35266 GCA_902168325.1 Peromyscus nudipes | reverse complement strand
CTTTGCGCCTTTCCTGGAACTCACTTGGTAGCCTAGGCTGGCCTCGAACTCACAGAGATCCGCCTGCCTCTGCCTCCCGAGTGCTGGGATTAAAGGTGTGCGCCACCAACGCCCGGCCCTACACAACTGTCTTTAACCAGCTCCAGAGACTCCTGTTCGATGAGATCCAACGTTTTTCTGGCCTCTGTGGGCACATGCACACATACCCACGTACAAATATTAAAAACACAAGAAGAAAATGAAACCGTGGGTTTTTTTTTTATTGATTACAGTTAATTTTGTTTTCAAGATTTTTAAAAAAGATTTATTTATTTATTTATTGTGTATACAGTGCTCTGTCTGCCTGCTTGCCTGCACACATCTCATTACAGATGGTTGTGAGCCACCATGAGGTTGCTGGGAACTGAACTCAGGACCTCTGGAAGAGCAGCCAGTGCTCTTAACCTCTGAGCCATCTCTCCAGCATCGTTTTCAAGATCTTCATCATTTTTAACCCTGTGTGTGTGTGTGTGTGTGTGCACACCCACTGTCCAGAGGACGTATCAGATCCTCTGGAGTTAGAGTATTAGGCGGCTGTGAGCCATCTGACATGGGTGCTGGGAATCAAACTCGGGTCCTCAGGAAGAGCAGCAAGAGTTCTTAAGTGCTAAGCAATCATCTCTCCAGCAGTCCCTTTGTTTTTGAGAAAGATTCTCATTATGCAACCCTGGCTGTTCTGGAACTTACTATGTACACTGTGGTGGCTTCTGTCTACCAAGTGCTGGAATCACAGGGTTTTCTTTACAGTTTTTAAAACACTACTAAAGTAACACTACAGTGACCAAGGCTATTCTCGTACTGTCTTGGACCAGGGAGGTGGCTCGGCAGGTGAAGTGCTTGTCATGTGTGCCTGACGTCCTGAGTTTGATTCCTGGAACCCATGGTGGAGAGGACTGATTTCTGAAAGTTGTCCTCTGACCTCCAACATGTGCTGTGGCACAAGACCCAACACGTGCACGCACGTGTGCACACACACACACACACAGAATTTTTAAAATAAAAAGAGAAACCTGCAGTCCTTTGAAGAGGACCTGAGATAAACAGGAAACAAGTTACACTAACTTTGCAATTAGCAGAAATCAGGGTAATTTGCTTAAGGAAGAAGGAATCTGAGACAAATGTTAACACATTACAACGCTTACGTGCTGAGAGTATGTAGTGGAAGCTTCCCTATTTCTACTTGAGGAATCAGAGGAAATAAAAACTGTAATAAAAATAAAATAAACAATAAAAAGGTCTTACAAAAGGAGAAAATATTTCAGGGGTTCTACTTTTGAAAATACTAACTTATTTATGTGCATGCATCAGGGAGCTGCAGGAACCGGAAACTAGGAGGCTGGCTCTTCGAGGGGCTCTATTACATCACCCCTGCTTCTTGAGAAACAACCCTCTAAGGCAGCATTAGAGAAGAGGAAGAGATGGGGGCAGGGAAGACAGGAGGGGAGGGAGGTGGACGTGATCGAAGTACATTATGTACAAACATTTCGACCCAGGTAGGCCATGAACTCAAAATCCTCCTGCCTCAGCCTTTGGAACAGCTGGGATTAAAGGCCTGTACCACCAGTCCAGGTTAGGAATTCCTCCAGGTACGTGTTTATACATTATGTCTTTTCACAGGGTGACACGTGTGTTCAAATCTGGCTAGCTCTTCCTAGGCACCTTCTGTCAGTTCAAATAGGGCGGGATTTCTCAGCTGTTTGCAAACTGACGTCTATTACATTCTTTCAGAGCTTTGCCATCTTCTTATCTAAAGCTTTCTCATCTGGCCTCACCCCTTCAGAACACTGCAGAGTAACAATCAACATGATTTCCAAATACATAAGCTTTTTAATTTCTGGCTTCTCAATATATACAGAGGTCTGTAAGGACCTGTTTAGCATGGGAACCAATAACCTGTGGCACATGACATAAGCACATAACTGAATTCTCAAACACTACACCTCAGTGTACTGCACTCAAACCAACACAGAAATCGCTACCAAAAACAAGGTGCAAAAGACACATCTAATCATATAAACGACTGCCATAGTGGTGCACGCCTTTAATCCCAGAACTCTGGAAAGTTCAAGGCCAGCCTGGTCTTTAAGCCAGGGCTATATAAGGATTCTGCCTAAAAACAAAACAAAACAAAAAACAAACAAACCCAACAAACTTAAAGAACTAAAAACACTTAAAATATATAGCAATATTTAAAACTTAAAATATATAGTAATACTGCATCATTGTGCATGGTCATATACACAGCTGGAAAACATACTAGTATATGTATGGCAAGAATCCAACACCATGGGTCGGGTGTGGTGGCTCACACCTTTAATCCCAGCATTTGGGAGGCAGAGGCAGGCGGTTCTCTAAGTTTGAGGCCAGCCTGGTCTACAGAGTGAGTTCCAAGACAGCCAGTTCTATAAAGAGAAACCTTGTCTCAAAACACACACACACACACACACACACACACACACACACACACACACACCAAAAAAACAAAAAACCCCAAACAAAACAAAACACCCCACAAAAACAAACAAACAAACAAACAAAAATCCAACACCAGCAGCAAAAGAGAGATAACCCAGAGAGACCAGGCAATGAGACCGAGAAAGGGTGCAAGCTGGGGTATGGCTCAGCGGCAGAGCACTGCACAGCATGCAGAAGGCCAGGCTCCATCTCCTGTACCACAGAACAAAACAGGACACAAAGTACAACCTGCTGAGTGTACAGCACTGTCCTGTCCCATGCGCTGAGGGAGACACACTGCCTCACCTCAGCCTGGGGGAACCTGTAAGAAGCTTTTGGTTGGTTTGGTTTTAGAGATAGGGTTTCTCTGTGTAGCCCTGGCTGTCCTGGAACTCATGGAGATCCTCCTGCCTCTGCCTCCGAGTGCTGGGGTTAAAGTGCCACCCCACCAGTTGAGAAGCTTTGTTTCTGTAGTGCTGGGGCTGGAACCTGGCGACTACGTCCAAGCTAGAGCAAAAGATGACTTTTGGTGCCAATTATGACTTGTTTTATAATAAGATATAAATGGGTACAACAGTTGACCTAGCAAATTCATCATTAAACCGATGACCCACCTTTTTTGTACCCAGAATTGGATTCTGAACCTCAAACTTGTCTAATTCTTGTAGAAACTATTCGAGTTTCCAGGTCACTGAGTAGCTCTCCCATGTGCATATGAGCTAGGTATGCTAAGAACCCCAGACAGTGTAGACTGCTTGACCACAGCATCCAGCAGCTGTCGAAAATGCCGTCTGGCTACCCTGGCCCAAGGCACACAAACAGCAGCAGCAAGCCTACATCGGAGAGGCTGGCCACATTCATTCACCAGTGAAAAATGTCTAACAACTGAAGGCTGTTAGACAGTCTGGATCCTTGACCCTTCACTGGAGTTTCTTTAAACTGTGTGCTTACTTAAAAAATAAAGTGTCGAGGGAAATGAAGAAAAGCAGAAGTTCTTGATGTTCTTAACCCAAGATATGTAAGCAAGACACAGAAAATACACTGATCGCATTGTGCTTTTACTGCTATTTGAGCTAAAAATGTCTGCACATGCATTCATGACCAATCCCTGTCAAGCATGGCAAATGACAGCTCCTTCTACTGTGTTAGAAGAATGTTTTCCCTGGGTTTGTGTTAGGAGACATTTTACTCCATGCTGCCCCACTCTGTCAGGACTGTACAAAGCAGTCCCAAATACCTTCTCCACAAAACACTGAAACACGATGCCACGGTCCTTTCCTCCATGTTCTACACACACACACACACACACACACACACACACAGTCAGCCACTTCCTCCTCTTCTAGGCTAACCCATCTAACAAGTCCTCCCAAACCCCACCTTCAACATTCTACTGTTGGCTCCAGTCTCCCCACTGAGTTCAGACCGAAGGAACCGATGGCAGATCTGAACGAAGCTCTGGACAGAACTAGGAGTGACTGATAATCAGGACATGACAAAATCGCTTCGCTCACCTTCACTTTCTACACCAGTTACAAAGAAACAAACCATGCAGTGTTGGGCGGTAGTGGCACATGCCTTTAATCCAGCACTTAGGAGGCAGAGGCTCGCTGGTCTACAGAGTGAGTTCCAGGACAGTCAAGGCTACAGAGAAACCCTGTTTCTAAAACCAAACCAACCAAAAACTGTAGTGGGTAGCTGTTCCAGCTTTGACCTTGAAACACTGCCCTCTAGTGTGACAGCAAGTAACTGCCACACCTGCCTATGACCTGCCCCTGGGGCGTGGTTGAGAGGGAACCCCTTAAGACTCAGGTGCATTCATGCTGGCCCCTTCTGGATACCTTGTGGTCCTGGAAGCTGGATGGCAGACCAAGCTAGAGTTCTCCGTTGGATGGTACCTCATCTCTCCTGGATCCTGTAACCAACCCCTATTGGCTCCCCCAAGAAATTACCCCCAGAAATAAACCTCTCTTGATTACCAGATAAATTACGTGGAACTGCCTCATTAATTACAGTTATACAAAAACTACAAGGAAACAAGCAGTGTATTATGATACAAATCTGTAATTGCAGCTCATGGGGTCAGACAGTCAAGGAGGGTAATCTCTCCACAATGAAGGGCGGGCACAGGCCCATCAGGAGTCTCCTTTCTTTCCTCATGGCTATTTGAAATAAAGCAGGTACAGGTTCCTGTTAGGACTATTTCTCAGCTCCAAGCCCACCCACCCTTCTGGATCCCCCGGTACCATCTGACAAAGTAAGGGAATTCACAATTTTAACAACAGGGTAGGTGCAAAGCCATGGGCAGATACCGTTACTAAACACCCTCCCCCTCATTGAAGGGAGGCTCAGCATGCCCAGGATAGCAAAGTCAGGGAACCCTGTGCTGGGAGAGTTATCCAGATTCCTCAGGCTGCTGCTTTCTCATTTCTATTCCGTCAATGGGAGGTCCAGAGGGGGAGAGAAAGCAGGAAGAGGTGAGCATCCCTTCAGTAGCAGAGGGTCCCAGCACTCTCATGACTAGCCAGCTCAGAAGGCAGAGTACCAACTGTATGGGAACAGGCCAGAGGGACTCTGAACTCATTAACCTAAAAGTAAGGCCAACATTCCCCTTTTCACAATGACAGAAACCTCTACACCAGTGGCTCTCAACCTGTGGGTCACACCCCCTTGGGTATCAAATGACCCTTTCACAGGGGTCACCATCAGAAATCACAGATATTTACATTATGGTTCCTATCAGTAGCAAAACTACAGTAATGAAGTAGCAATGAAATAATTTTGGGGGGGGGTCACCACAGCATGAGGAATGAGGAACTGTATTAACTGTTGAAGCATTAGGAAGGCTGAGAACCGCGGCTCTACACTGTCCTATGCAGTAACAGCGTCAGTGTGAACCCACCGGTAGCTAAGTGGGCCTAGTGAGAGCTAGTGATGAGCACGCCTGGCGAGCCCCGAAGCTCTTGGCACTCAAACAGCACCTCCATAAGGAGGAACCCGGGCTCCCTGAAGATATGGGTCACACCAGGGACTGGGGAACAGCAAGTACAGGAGACACCCAGATCTATAGTGAATGACCCAGAAAAGAATGATGGGAGCATGTAAAAGAGACACGGGAAATAGGTGTGGTGGCGAGTGCCACAGTCCTGGTTCTCAGGAGGCAGGAAGAGGATCCAGGCCAGCCTGGCTGGTCTACACAACAAGTTCCAGGCCAGCCAAAATCAGACACTGGAGCATCAGAAGGAAAAGTAGCAGTAACAACATCGGGGAAGAGTCCATACTGACAAAAGCAGAAAGGCCAACAGGGAGAAGGAAACATGAAAAACTCTTCCTTACTGTAGATGGAACTGAGATCCAATCCCTACTTCATTCGGCCCGGTGTCGTTACTTAGATGGGTAACCCTAAAGTGAAATTCAGTTCCTTAACAGTCCTGGACACACTTACCCACTCATGGGACTATGGCTACTGCCTCAGACCCTGAAGTTCTGGACAATGGTATCTGAGACTGAGTCACAATTTTGTGAAAATAAGAGCTAGAATGGTCTCAAAAACTTACCTTGCTCCTTTTTGAAACTTTTAAAATTTTGTAATGGAATTGGGACAAAAAGAATTTCACAAGGGTGAAAAGAATGAAATGTCACAGATTTAAAAACTGGACAGTGGAATTAGGAGAATGGAAAAAGCTGAATTCTAGTCCTGGAAACAGGAAACAAAGAAAACTCAATTTAAGAGACACCCAACAAAACGCCTGCACTGGCAGTGTGAGGTGCTGCCCAACCAGAGCAACCAAGGAAAGGGGGAGACGGACAGAACTTCCTGAGACTGCTGGAGTCTAAACTGTTTCTCCAAAATTATGTTCTCCTCAAGTGGAGAACAGTTCATCCACTAAAGAACACAATGGGAGCTCAAAGCATCACTGACAGGAATAAGGTGTGTGACTACAGTCAAGACAGGGACTAGGTCACATGGAAGATCAGAGGGAAGATGGAGGGAGGGAGGGAGGGAGGGAGGGAGGGAGAGAGAGAGAGAGAGAGAATATGAGAATATAAAACACCAAAGGAGAGCCGGGTGGTGTGGTGGTGCACAACTTTAATTCCAGCACTCAGGAGAGGTAGATGCAGGTGGATCTCTGTGAGCTCAAGGTCAGCCTGGTCTACAGAGTGAATTCTAGGATAACCAGGACTACACAGAGAAACCCTGTCTCAAAAAAATAAAAACAAGCAAAAAAATAAAAAACCGCCAAAGGAAAAAGCTGAAGAATAGTCCAGGAATTCCAATAGTGGAGACAGAGAAAACAACCAATGGAATAATTCATGAAACCTTCCCAGAAGAGAGAACACGAACTGTCAGACAGAAAGTGCCCTTGGAGCTGGAGCGATGGCTCACTGGTTGAGTGCAGCCTGCTCTTCTAGAGGACTTGAGTCCAGTTTCCAGCACTTACTTCAGGCAGCTCACAACCTCCTTTAACTCAAGCTCCAGGGAATCTGCTGCCCTCTTCTGGTCTCCACCAGCACCTACACCCACACACATGAATAAAAAATCTTAGGAAGGAAGGAAGAGAGGGAAGGAGGGAGGGAGGGAAGGAAGGAGAAAGAAAAGGCATCTATTGAGCACTCAACCCCGTGGATAAAAAGGACCTTCTACCAGTTTCCAGGAAAGATAGGGAATTGAGTAAAGGTTTCCCACAGAGATCAAGAATCCTAGCTAGGCATGGTGGTACATGCCTACAGTCCCTGTACCCAGGAGGCTGAGACAGGAGGATCCTAAGTTGGGACCAGTCTGCAATACATACCAAGACCTTGTCTTAACAAAAAAAGGCAATAAAACAAACAAACAAACAAACAAAAAAACAAACAAACAAGTAAATAAAAGTAAACCTGATGTTTTCGATATGACCACTAATGTGCCCTGATGCCAAGACTCCATATTAAAGCTCTCCACCCAGAAAAGTCACCATTCAAGTATGAGGACAGTTAGCAGACATGGACATCTGAGAATATTTCCTGTAGGCCTTGACACTTTCTTCGGAACTACAGAAACCCAAATAGCAACAGAGTTGAGTAATGGTGCAGGAGGTAGAGACCCTTAGATCCCATCTGAAGGAGCAGCAATCCAAGTCACCAGGAAGACAGTGACATGGCAGATGACAGCCACATGAGGTGGCTATTCCACTCGAGGCCAGAGGCAGACACAGTTGAACTCAGGGTTGGAGGATGGAGCTCAGTGGTACAGCATTTGTCCAGAACATATGACGCCCTACCCTCAGTCCCCAGCACAAGCAAACAAGCAAGAAGACAGAAACCAAAGTCTGGTTTCCAGTGACGATGGTCATCACCCAGATCCCGAGGCCATGCTATTATCACACTGCTTACTGAAGTGTAGCCTACAGAACAGACACAAATCAGAAATGCGGCTTCATTTTCACTGGTGAACATGTCTGAAATAACAAGGGGTCTAGACTCAGTAACAGACACTACCCGTACTATCTCAGCTTACCACGCTGAGCATCCTAGCCCAGGCTGGCTTCTTTACATGAATGCACGTGCACACATACATGAATATGTATCATCACTGGCACTACTTTCACAGTCAAAGACACAAGACACTTGGAGTAGCTGACAAGATTGCAAGGACAGTGTATCCAGCTCAGCTCAATCCAACCAGTCATGTTCTGCCCTTCTGGTTTCACCTCTCACACTGCACACGGGGGACCTTCCAGTCTAGATTAAGTGCCATGATTTCCTTTGAAAAAAATCACTTGTGCGGCCGGGTGGTGGTGGTGGTGGTGGTGGTGGTGGCGGCGGCGGCGGCGGCGGCGGCGGCGGCGGCGGCGGCGGCACACACCTTTAATACCAGCACCCTGGAGGCAGGTGGGTATCTGGGAGTTCAAGGCCAGCATGGTCTACAGAGCTAGTTCCAGGACAGGTTCCAGAGCTACAAAGAGATCCTGTCTTGAAAAAAGAGAGAGAAGGAAAGAAGGAAGGGAGGGAGGGAGGGAGGACTGGGAGGGAGGGAGGGAGGGAGGGAGGGAGGAAGGAAGAAAGGAAGGAAGGAAGGAAGGAAAGAAAAAGAAAAAACAGGAAAAAAATCATTTGTGCTCTCTCTGTATTGGTGATTCTAAAGCAGCCCCCATGAGCAAAGATGAAGTGTTGCCAGTGTTCCAAACACATGTACAAAACAGCTCAGGCATGAATTATGGTGCTGCTGGCTTATGCTGGTGAATGATGACAGTCTATTCATTATGATCTATAGAATATGTAATTTTAAATACTTGTATTTCAACAAGAATTGACACAAAAAAAGTTATAGAATAATCCTGATGAAAAGGTTCTAACCAGAGGCTTCTAGGAACCGAATGTTGTATTTATTTCATCTAGGAGCAGAGGGTCTGCTCATGTCAACTTCATATATACAAGATAACCACAAATAAAAAGAAGCGACCAGGGAAAGGGCTGCAAGAGGGGGGGAGGTGGGTGTGTTGTTACATAAGGACCCCCTCAGCCATGCAACATTCTGCATTTCACTGCAGCAGTGCACGTGTGAACATAAGGACCCTCGCAGTCATGCAACATTCTGCATTTCACTGCAGCAGTGCATGTGTCCACATAAGGACCCTCGCAGCCATGGGACTGCGACACTGCAGCAGTGCATGTATCACAGCTTTTCTTTTGTTTTGGTCTTGGTTTTAGGGACAAGGTTTCTCTGTGTAGCCCTGATTGTCCTAGAACTCACTCTGTAGACCAGGCTGGCCTCAAATTGTGACTCCTGGGATTAAAGGTGTGAGCGTGATACACGCCTAGCTGTACGCGCCCAGCTGTATCAGTTTTAATACTGTACTACTGTTCAGTTACTAGGAGATTCTTATGCACTATTTTCATAACTACATATGATTACAATTAACTCAAAATAAAGAATTTAAGAAGTGACTACACAGTATGTGTGTACATATAATACATATTTTCTCTTTAACCTGAATACAGAATAAAGCCCAGAGAATGTGGCACAGGGCTAGTTTCTTATCTGGACTTGGCTGGTCTCCCCTGTTCACTGATGAAGTCCCCATGCTCCCTCTAGGAGACAGAGGACTCTGTTTGCCCCAAGGAAGTGTCCTGCTGTGACCTGGGAGCTGGAAGTGGGCCACAGTGAACAGCCACCTTCTGACTACAGCCTAAAAATTCAACCAATGACAGTGCAGCCAAACTCTAGTCCAACCAAATCCTCCTCCCTTAGTGTGGGCCTGAACTTCCAAGGTCCTTGTAAAAGGACTTCAAAGAGTAAGGAGCTCCCAGGGAGGCTGAGGGCAAACTGCTCTGCTTCCTTCTCCCAGGAGTGGCATCAACAGTGTAACTGTCCCTTTTCTCTTTGGGGTTGGGGGTGGGGCTATCTGCTCCAAGTTTCCCAACTGAGCAATGGTGGCTTAGCTTGGAAGAGAGGTACTGTAAAGCTGCAGAGAGCAAGAAGTTGTTGAAGACAAAGTATTTAAGTTCATGACTGCAAAGATGCTCATGAGAAGGGCCTATCTATTAATGCAAACACTTAGATCCATGATGTTTGTTTAGTCCTTTGCCCTTTTTAACTTTTTTTTTTTTAAAGATGAAGTCTGGCCTGGAACTCACTATGTAGATCTGGAATTCACTATGTAGACCAGGCTATCTTCCAACTCAAAGAGGTCCACTGCCATACCAGCTTATTCTTTTTTAAGTACATACCCTCCAGACATTCTTTCCAATGCAAGACACATTTCTCACATATAAACATAAATGCTACATTCAAAAGGGTGGCTAGTCATATATTTTTCACAACGAAAAGATAAAATTCTTCAAGTCTATGAGGGCATTTTTATTTCACCTTGGAAGGCAAGGCCTTTCTAAACAACTGAAACCACCAATGAGAGCAAAGTGGATAAGGAGGAGGCATTCAGCTGCCTCCTTGGTAATAAGAGATGGATTCCTACAGTCCTCTGGGATTTGCTTTTGTTCGTTCATAAAAAGATCAAGTAAAGCTCATGAAAATCTCAACAGACAGCCAGGCACGAACAGTAAAGTGGACCAGCAATACAGATCCTGTGCTATCTCAACTGATCTGTGCTGGATTAAGACACTCTCTGCCTACCTGCCCCCCAAAGGGTCCCACCTGGGCAAATATCTTTTGTCACTTCCCACAGGTTAAAGCCACACTGTAGGCTTGCCCCATAAGCCAACAACAACTTTTTAGCTTTCTCATGGTTACAAATCTGCCATCTTGTATTACTTGATGGCAAGGTCCTATGCTAGACTGCTCCCCTTGGTAACCCCTCATTTGTAAGGTCCAACTCTTCTGAAGACTGGAAAGCTCAGGGAGCCCTTCCTGAGCATGTTTTAGAGGGCTCTTTGGGAATGCAAATCTGTGCAGTGGGCCAGGTGTCTGTCCAGAACAAGGGAGTACTAACTAGTTCTATACTGCATCTTCTTCCCTACCATGCCGACTGGTGTCTTTTGCTGCCGAAGGAGGAAAGGGAACTAGCGGGAAGGTGAGAAGCAAACTGGAAGGCCAGCCTCACACTGGGAATCTCCTGCAAATGTCTTTTTAATCTGGAAAATTCTACTAAATCTGTGAGGAGGTCCTGAAGCCTTCAGTTTTTGTTTTGCTACTCTGCCATCAGTTCTTTGGTCTACTGCATTTCTCTTTTTTAGTGTGTGGCAGCACATTTCTATGATCCCAGCCTCAGAGGCAGCTAAGGTGGGTTTTTGTGAGTTCCAGGCCCGCCGAGGCCATATAGTGAGGCCCTCACAGCTCTCCAGAGTCCTCCAAGGCCTGTATTCTAATTAAATTAGTAGCAGCTCCCTGATCCCTTCCCATACTTCTCAAGTCTGGATAGCAGTATCACGAACTCCTCCCAGTCTTCTGCTCCAGATTCCTTTCTTGAGCCAGACGGAAGTGATTCTGTGTTTCCTTCTATCTGATTCAGTTTCAGTGATCTTTTGACACTGGGCATTTTGAGTTGGAAATACCATCACAGCTAGATAAAGCGAACTCATCAGCCTCTTCTGAGAATCCACCTTAGAAAACACTGACGTGGGAAAAGCATAGCGCAGCAGGCACAGAACGCTGTGTCACACCTAAAGAAACCCGCTGGAAATTTACCCCTTGAAATGTGCCTTCCTAGTGACTTAGAAACTTACAGAAAACTACAATCATCTAGCAGTTCAACAGGGAACTGGTTCCAGAACAACACCTGCCCAAAACCCACTACGTACAAGTCTGATATATCAAATGCAGTGTTTGCATATCCTGATGCCATAGATCACCTAGAACACCTACTGGAACACACTGTAGCTGATGTAGACAGTTGTTATACTGTTATCATTTAGCTCAATCCTTGCACCAAAAGGGAAGAGGGGGCATATATGCTCAGCACATATACATCTTTTTTTTTTTTTTAATGTTAGTATATTTTAGTATTTTACTCAGTTGGGAGAACAGCGGGCCAACTGTATAAGCATGTGCGGAAGATCAGCCAGGGCTGTAGGTGGGCAAGAGAGTGCTGAGCATGTGTGAGACCTTTGGGTTAAAGAGAAAGGCAAGAAAGGGCAACTGTGGCAGGGAGACAGATTATCCAATTATCCAATATTCGTGCATGAAGGCATCACAATGAATCACATTATTTTAAATGTGTTTTAAAAAAAGAAAGGGAAGAAAGGAGCCAGGCTTTGTGGCTGCACTTGAGAAGTAGAGGCGGAAGCATCAGGTCATCCTTGGTATGTATATGATGAGTCAGAGGCCAGCCCAAGCTGTATGACACACTGAAACAACAGAAAGAAAGCTGCAAGCTCAGGCCCTATTACAGATGTCCAAGCCACACAGAGAGGAACATTCTACTGTCACCACACCATCCACCGAGAGCTGCTGCAGCTCTACCTGCTTTTAAAATGGGAAGCAAGTCTAGCTCGTGCACTGCCTGAACAGACAGACCTAGAAACTATGTCCTGATGGCTTGTTCAGCACATGAGCCTGGAGCAGTTCTGAGGGGATGGGAGAGCCGCCTCCCTAGCGCTGGGACTAAAGGCGTGCGGCAACATCACTGCTGTTTTCTTAGGAAGTTGTCTCTAGTCTATCCCACGCCTACCCTGAAAGGCATGGCACTTCCTCCACTTCTTCTCTTGGCAGCTGCCTGAATTTTCACCTAACCTGTACTGTTTTGTCTTAAATTAGAATTGTTCTCAAGCTTAAAAACAAAAACAAAACAACAATAACAAAAACGACAGGGCTGGAGGGAAGACTCAACAGTAACAGCGCCCAACATGGTGGCTTACAACCACGTGCAATCCTAGTTCCAGGGGATCTGATGCCCTCTTCCGGCCTGTGGTGTACAGAACACACAGGCACAAAATACCCATACAAATTATATATAAAATGTTTCTGGAGACAGGGTTTCCCCTGGCTGTCCTGGAACTAGCTCTGTAGACCAGGCTGGCCTCCAACTCACAGAGATCCACCTGCCTCTGCCTCCTGAGTGTTGGAATTAGAGGCATGCACAGATCTCTGAGTTTAAGGCCAGCCTGGTCTACAGAGCAAGTTCCAGGAGATTCAGGGCTACACAGAGAAACCCTGTCTAAAATTGTGTGTGTGTGTGTGTGTGTGGCCTGGGTGAGTGAGGCAGTATGCTTGTCTAGTGTGCACAAAGCCATGGGTTTGATCCCCATTACCACATAAACTGGGTTTGGGGGTACAAACCTATACAAACTTAAACTTGCTTTGAAAAGAATTTCTGCATTATTTGTGAGAAACTGGTACCATCTAAATCAGAGGCCAAATGATTTAACCAGTCAATAATTCTGAAAACAGGACAATGCTAACTGATGCAGAACCATCAGTACTAGGAGAATCACCATAATGTCATCAATTCTCTCAGCTGGGGGAGAATGCAAAGCCTCCAAAAGGGACAGAGCATTCTAGACGATGCCACTGAAGCGAGCTTGGCCACTGTGGCTCTCAACTGGAACTGCCCAACTGCGGGAGGTACTCAGTGACTGGGGGCTTTCCTAGCACCACTGAGCACAGTGCCCAAGTGGCTGTCTTGCAATGCATACGAAGTGGAATGAAGAATTGTCTAGCATCCCACTGGTGACCAAACCTCCCAAAAGACATTTAGGAGCGCTTGCTGCTATTACAGAGGTCGTAGTTTCAGCTCCCACACCCACATGGTAATTCAACTCCAGCTCTGAGGGGGTCTGATGCCTTCTTCCCAGGACAGCAGGCATGCATGCACATGGTACCTACCCATATATACGTTCAGGCAAAATACTCACACATATAAAAGAAAATCAATCTGGAGGAGGAAAAGATGACTAATAACATACACAACAAACTTAAAACTTCAACAATGATCTAAGCACAGGGGCCTGGAGATGGCTTAGCTGTCGAGAGTGCTTCTGCTCTTGCAGAGGAGCAGTGTTTGGTTTCTACCACTCCTATCGGACAGCTAACAACCACGGTCACAGCCGCTTGTAACTGCAGTTTGATGGGGGAGGGGATTCCCATGCCCTCTGGCATCCGTGGACATTTGCACACAGGTGGAGCACATAAGCTCACAGGTACACATACATACACATAAAAAACCCTTTAAACAAATTATCTAAATATAACACCTATTTCTATTTTTCATATAAACACAAAACATTTTTCCAGCTTTGGCGAACATTTGTTTTCAGATATTCCACTGTGATGGTTAATTTCACGTGTGAGCTTGAACTAATCGGATTAGGGTATACCCAAAAAACTGGGTGAGTATTTCCTCATGTGACAATGAAGATGGGTGTGTCTCTCTGTACACACGCACGGGTATGTTTGCCTGTGTATGCACACAAGTAGAGGCCAGAGATCAGTGCTACTTATCCTCAATTACTCATCACCTCATTCATTCATTCATTCATTTTGATTTTTCAAGACAGAGTTTCTTGGTGTTACAGCTCTAGCTGTCCTGGAATTCACTTTGTAGACCAGGCTGGCCTCGAACTCACCATCTGCCTGCCTCTGCCTCCGGAGTGCTGGGATTAAAGGTGTGCACCACCACTGCCTAGCTCACCTCATTTGTTTGTTTGTTTTGGAGACAGTCTCTCTTGCTATGGGATGTTCTGTATGCTCTGAATGTGTTGCTCTGATTGGTTAATAAATAAAGTGCTGATTGGCCAGTAGCCAGACAGGAAGTATAGGCGGGACAAAGGAGAGGAGAAGGTGGGGAAGTGGAAGGTTGAGTCAGGGGACGCTGTCAGCCGCCGCCAGGAGGAGCAGGATGTAAAGTACTGGTAAGGCATGAGCCACGTGGCAAGGTATAGATTTATAGAAATGGGTTAATTTAAGATATAAGAACAGTTAGTAAGAAGCCTGAGCCATGGCCATACAGTTTATGAATAATATAAGCGTCTGAGTGATTATTTTATAAGTGGGCTGTGGGACTGAGGGGGCTTGGCGGGACCCGGAGAGAAACACTCCAGCTACACTCTCTATGTAGCTCTATCATAGAACTCACTGTGTAGATCAGGCTGACCTCAAACTCACAGAGATCTCCCCATCTCTTCCCTCCCAGGTGTTGGAATTAAAGGTATACTCCACCTATTTTTTGAGATGGAGTCTCTCACTGGACCTGGAGTTCATACTGATATGGCTAGGTTAGTAAGGCCCGAGGATATGCCTGGCTACTGACCCCGTTAAACCCTAAGCTGAGGTTACAGGTGTGCACTGCTGCATCTGGGTTTATGTGAGTACTGGAGAACTAACCGAGGGCCTCATGCTTACACAGTAATCACTTTATCTACTCAGCCATTTCCTGAGGAGTGCTCCACCACTAAGTGACACTCCTAGTCAGTAAAAAGACTTACTATTTACAAATGTTTCACTTTTCTACAAAGTTTCCAGTCTAGTATCTTTATGAATCTTTAGCTCTTTGACTTGTTCACTTTTTATTTTTAAGAGGTAGGGTCTGACTATGTAGCCCAGCTAGCCTAGCCCGAATTTCCAAGACGCTTCAGCCTCAGGAGCTTATTTCCATACTCAGTAAAACAGAATGACTTTTCAATCTCTTTTAAATCCAAAGTAATGTATTTTAACTAGATGGAGATACTTATCTACTTCACTGTAATGTCTAAGGTAGTAAAAAGATTACGTTAATGATGTTAAGTTAACTATTTCAGACAATCAACAGGTATTAAATATGCTGTAAAAATAAAGGAGGCCCTGGCTTCAAACTAGGTTAAGGACTGCTAACTTAGTTTAGTGGACATCAACAGAACTTAAAAAAAGTCTTTAATAGAGATGGTTTTCCTGCTTTGTGCTGGTTAATATCTGTGGCACTTTATTTACTTATTTAGAGACAGTCTCACTATGTAGCTCTGGCTAGGTTGGAACTTATCACAGGGACCCAGCTGGCCTTGAACTCACAGAGATCTGCCTGCCTCTGCTGGGATTCAAGGAACATACTACCATGCCTGGTCTGAACCAGAACTTCTTTAAAATGGAAAAGAATTGAAGATATTAAGACCATATGTAAATATGGTTATTATTTTATAATTTTTGTTTCTATTATGTGTTTATTTTATAGGTACCATAAAATGTATTTTATGCTATAGATCAAGGTCAAGTAATTCTGCAAACTAAAACTGCAGTGTCATCCAACTCGAAATGCTTTCTCAGGGAACAGACCACACAGTTCAACAAGCCTCCTCTAAGTTCCTCCCACTTCTGCCTCCAGCACAAGGGTCTGGACGTGCTTCTGTGATTCATTTTCCACACTCAGACCCTCCCTCTCGTATCTTCCATCTTCCTACCTCCTGCACAAAGCCTTCTCCAAGTGTTCCCTCAGCTGCTTTCTCGCCTTCTGTCTTACTTAAAAACAAACCACCACCGGTGGTGCACACCTTCAATCCCAGGACTCTGGAGGCAGAGGCAGGCGGATCTCTGAGTTTGGTGCCTGTCTGGTCTACAGAGTGAGTTCCAGGACAGCCAGGGCTGTTACACAGAGAAACCCTGTCTTGAAAAAACAAAAATGAAAAAACAAAAACAAAACCTCTCAAACACAGCACTGGCTTTCTTAGGCATCCTAACGGAAAACTGAGCATGGTGTAATCCCAGTTCTTGGGGGGAGGAGGGTGGCAGAAGGGTCAAGAGTTCCAGGCCAGCCTTGGCCACATGAAAGCCTGTCTCAAAAATCAGACCAAACAACAAACCCCAGAACTGGCAAAGTGGCCCAGCAGGTAAAGGGACTTATTAGTCCTGAAGACCTGAATTAGATCTCCAGATCCACATGACAGAAACAGAGAATGGACGCCTAGGAAATTGTACTCTGACCTTGACTCATGTGCCATGCACATATGCATATATGCACACACAAACAAGTGTACATAACAAATGAAGAAATACAAAAAATAAAAAATTGAAAGTTGGGGTCTGGTGAGATAGCTCAGCAAGTAAAGGAGCCTGACAGCCTGAGTTAGTATCTGGGAACCCTGTGGTGGAAAGTGAACCAACGCACATGTGTGCCACTGTCACACGCGCACAAGCACGCATGCATGCATGCACACACATACAGTAGAATCAACTTCCCCATATTGTCCTCTGACCTACCTCCATGTGTGCCACTCAGTGTAAAAAAAAAAAAAAACAAAAACAAAAAAACAAAAAAACAAACAAACAAAACCCACATATATAATTTAAAAATTTGAGTCTCTTAGGATTTTATGGTATAAAATAATAGTACCAAACAGATGATTTTTAGCTCCTATCAATGTTCCTTTAAAGTCACTCTATTTCCTATCTTACTATGCACACTTGACCAGTGGTTACTGGTGTGGACGCTATGGAAGCATGGTCACAGTGCTTCTTGCCGTAGTATTTGGAAGTGGCTGCCAGTAGTCTAATACCTGCTATGTGATGACAACTGGTGAACTTTCACCTGTCACATGACTTCCAAATGTACCAACAGGGGGAAATGGCATTTATTTATTTATTCATTCATTCATTCATTCATTCATTCATTCATTTGGTTTTTCGAGACAGGGTGTCTCTGTGTAGCTTTGACGCCTGTCCTAGATCTCTCTCTGTAGACCAGGCTGGCCTCGAACTCACAGAGATCCACCTGCCTCTGCCTCCCGAGCTCTGGGATTAAAGGTGTGCACCACCACAGCCCGGCAAAAACTGTAATTTTTTAAACACAAGTACTAACTCCATTTTACATGCAGATACTAAGTACTTGTGCAGGTTTTAACACACAATGACATCACCAACAATGCAACAGTTTGGAATGTGACCCCTTGAGTTGGTCAATACAAACAATGCAACAGCAACTACTATAGCCCATGACTGCTAATAGAATGCTCATTTGTTCCAGAGCGCTCACACCTTGGAGTGTGTGTGTAGGTGGAGCTGGGCATCAAACCCAGGGCCTCTTGAATGTTTGGCAAGTACTCTTTCTACTTCTGACTACATCCCAGCCCCTGAGCATTAATATTATGAAAGACATAGTTTTTGTTTTTATTTGTGTCTTTGGGAGCAAGAGGGCGCTGGACTCCCTGGAGCTGCCTCACAGGAGTGCTGGGGACTCAAGCCCTCGGGAAGAGCAGGAAGTGCTTTTAACAGCTCAGCCACCTCTCTAGCCCAGAATGATTTTATTAAACATTATTTCATTTTACTTTTATGGTACAGTTTCTGGTTATTTATTTGAAAAAAAAAATGAGAGTAAGATGTATTTAAAGAAAAATTCCAGAAAATGAATTATAGAAAAGTGACAAGAAACCCAACATCTCCAATCACTGTGAAAGAATGGCTCCAAGAGGTTCACATAGGTGACCAGCAGTGGAGGGGCAGCATGCCATCTGAGCCCACTCAGGCAACCACACATTATGGAGTTCTTGTGTGATAGAGTAAGTATCATAAAATATTCAGCACCTATATAATATCCTTTCTAAAATAAGCCTCTGGAACTGAGTACCATTTAAAAGAAATATGGAGGATGAAAGAATACATCAAATACAAGCCCAAATGGGTGTAACACTAGCAAAGAAATCATTTAGTAAGTAGTGTCTCACCCTGGAATCCCAGCTCTTGGGAAGCATCACAAGAGGATTGCAGCAAGTTGGAGGCCAGCCTGACAGACACTCCAAATCAAACCACACCAAAAATCAACAAAATAACAACAATACCACACACACACACACACACACACACACACACTCACTCACTCACTCACACTCTCCCCCCTGCCCCCCAAAAGAACTGCTGTCCAGCCACTCTAGCCAAATTGGTGAGTTCCAGGGTCAGCGAAAAATCTGTCTCCAAAATTAAATATCCGAGGAATGACACCCACACCAGGCACACATCCAGTACAACATACAGACTTGTAGCAAAAGATCTGGGTGTGTATGTCAAGTTCACACCGCAGGCCTGGAATTGACCCAAGTCCATCAGCTTCCACTCTATCCTAGTACTGCAAAGCCCTCGCCACCAAGAATGAAGGAAATGCTGATGTGCGAAAGATGTGTGATACAGCAAAGATTATATTGCAGGCCAGTGGTGGCGCACGCCTTTAATCTCAGCGCTAGGGAGGCAGGGGCAGGCAGATCTCTGAGAGTTCAAGGCCAGCCTGGGTACACAGAGAAACCCTATCTCAAGGGGGGAAAAGAATCACATCAAGGTGGAGCAGCACCCATCTGAAACCTAGGAAATCAAAAGGCAGGGTCTCTGAGTTCCAGTGAGAGCCTTTCTCAAAAACAAAAACACTAACAAAACCCAGTCACTTCAAGCAGCCCTCTCTTGACTCCAGGTTGAACATCTACAGAGACAACACTGTGAACTACCCAACCAGTAAAGATTTCCTTACTTCAATATCCAAACAAATCTATTATGTCCACGAGGAAGTCTTTAAACCATGCACAGTGAAGGGCAAGACAAGGCCTACAGTGATGGTCTTACAAGCCGTTGATTTGGTGTGCAAGCCCGGTGTAACCCTGGCGGCACCTCACCACTCTTCTTCCTCAGCAAAACTGTTTTCCTGCATCTTCCAGCCTTGGTCTCCTCACGCTCCTTGGCCTGGAAGGCCTTATCTGCTTCTATTCTACACAGGCAAGGCCCTTTACAAACACTTCGCAACCCCCAGCCTTCACCCAGAACAATTCTGAATTCACACACCAGAGGGAAAGGACTATTCATAACTCCCACAGGTACACCAAGAGTGTGTCTTGTACTCACTGACCATTAGAATGCAAACCTCTCAGGGACAGGAACATTACCACCACCACCAGCAGCCCACCCCAGGGTTTCTTGGCTGTCTTGGAACTCATGGTAGAGCAAGCTGGTCTCGAACTCAAAAATCCACCTGCCTCTACCTCCCACATGCTAGGATTAAAGGCCTGCACCACCACCTCCCAGCCCTACAGGAGCAAAGGAAGTGTACGAAGGGTGTGGTGGGACACACTTAGAATCTCACCGCTCACAAGTACAAATTCAAGGCCAGACCTTTCTAGTAGAGCTCTAGACCAGCCAAGCTTAGTCAGACCGTCTGAAAGGGCCAACAAGATGGCTCTGGGCAAAAGCACTTGCTCTGTAAGCCCAGCAGCCTAAGTTTGACTCCCAGATCCCACAGTGGAAAGAGAAGAGCCATTCCCTAAAGCTGTCCTCTGGCACACGAAGATACTACTAATAAATATAAAGAGCAAAGTTACCACAAAAATATCTAAAGCAGTACTATATACATTAATTAGCTCTATGAGCCATCCCATAAATGTACATGCATCTTAAAATGTGTTGTACACGGAAATATATATCTATTTTGTCAATTTAAAACAATCTGCAAGGCCATTTTCTGTATCCAGGATGGAAATGATACTTGGGAGCTAAAACAGTCTACTATGTGCAGGTACTGCCCTAAATATTCATCTACAATAGCCACTCCACACAACCATGCCCCACGGCTGCTCAGAACTATGCCTATCTCACTAAATGATACACAGAGACCTAAGGGACTTACCCTAGGTCACAGCCAGTGGTCAAAGTGGGATGGAAAGCCAGGTAGTCATTCAAGTCTCACGGAGCACTTCACTGTTCAGAGCTGAGGAGAACTTCAGCATCCACAGGAAGCTCTAGTCACGGCGGCAGCCGTCCCTCAGTGCATCTATGACCTGGAAATTAGCTCCAAGCCTGTATGTCTTCTGGTCTCTCTCATGCCAGCAGCATGGAAGGAGAATATTGCCTAGAGTTGAGTCATGAGATCTGAGTTCTAGGCCTTCCTTGGTCACTAACTTGTGGTGTGATTCAGCCCTTCTGGAGCACAGCTGGAGGAGGGGGAGGTGCCAAAGGGGGAGCTGATAGAGCATGCAGCAACAACTGACTTCCTATAAAACCAAACCGCCCATTACTCCACCTTGCTTTTGAATTGATTATAAAAAAGGACTAAAATAAACTAATTCCCATAGCTGGATCTTAGGCTGGACCTGTACGGCTCTGCATGGCCTTCTGCAGAAGCCCCTTGCCACCTAAATAAAAGGCCTAGAAAACTGGGCCACAATAAACCAAAGGACAACAATAACAGACCAATCTTATACCGTCCCAAACTATCTGCCCAGCGGTGGCACTGCCCCTAGTTAGCCAGGCCCTCCTACATCAATCATTAATCAAGAGAACGCCCCCACAAGCTTGCCTGCAGGCCACTCCGGTGAAGGCATTTTCTCAACTAATGGTCCCTCTTCCCAAATGACTCTAGCTTGTGTCAAGTTGACAAAAGCCCCTTCCTTACGCAGCACCATGCTCTCTCCAGGCTATTCTATTCGCTGTCCTGCCCCTTCAGTCTTGAGAATTCCCCAGAGCTTAATGACAGTCTCATTGTCCTCTCATTCCACAAGGTCTGCCCCCTGAGCAAGCAGCTCTACTACTGCGGAGCTGTGGCGGCGGCGGCGGCGGCGGACCAAGAGCTAAAATGAGCCGCTCCTCTCTTCAGTGTTTACTGCTCCCACCTTCAAACCATGTTTTGATGCACCTTAACTCATCAAGCTAGAAACCCTGACTTTCAACTCCTTCCAGAATCCCTATGCCTAATCAATTTCCAAATCTATCTATTACCTACCTTCCCCAGCTCCATGACCTGACAGCTACCATTCTTTACGGGATGCCCTCAACACTCATCCATGAAACTTTGGCAAGAGCTCATGATTCTTGCTACCCAGCATTACCTGCTTTACCTTAGAAGGCTGGAGCTCCCCAAAGCCTAGATTATTTCCAGAGTGAACATAGGCAGGCATGATGGTTTCTGCCATAATCCCAGAGCACTTGGGAGGCAGGATGATCTCAAGTTAAGGCTAGTCTGTGCTACCTAACAAGACTTTGTCTCAGAAAAAGGGGTGGGTGGGTGCTAGAGAGTTGGTACGCTGGTTAAGAGCACTCACTGCTCTCAACAGAGGACCCAGGCTCGGTTCCTAGCACCCTCATGGTAGTTCACAACCACCCATAACTCCAAATCCAGCCCCACGGGCACCAGGGATGCACATGGTACACACGCGTATGATCCTGCCAAACACTCATGAATGAAAAAGATAAAATAAAAGAGGGTGAGACTCCTCTTTGGTATGGTGGAGGAGGTTTATAGACCTAAAGGAGGGCCCAGCAGATATGAGGGTGAGCATGGCCAGACACAGAGGCATCTGAAGAGTTCAGGGTGAACACTACCGCCCGACTGAACTGGGCCACTGAGCAGAGGCAAGAGAGGAGAGGGAGAGAGGAACCTGGAACAGCAGCTGCAAAGGATGGAAAAGGCCAGTGGAGTCAAAATGGCTAGGTTATATAGGGAAGAGCAGCTGGGGGAGGGCAGCTCAGCCCAGTCCGTGGGCTGGAGAAGTTTAGGGTAGGGGTTGAGGTATGCCAGCCAAGAGGACCCTGTAACAGGACTGAGGGATACAGGGAGAAGCTGGTAGCCAGTGTCAGCTTTGATGTTAATAGGCACCTCAGCTGGCCGTCAGGGTTTGAGACCTAACAACTCATACACACAAAAAAGCAAGGACCATCCAACTTCAGCCTGAGGACTAAATGTGGCCTGTTAGCTAACAATAGTATTTATACTTTTAAATGGCTGGGAAGCTTTTAAAAGAATAATATTTATGGCTAAGGGTGTGACAGAGGGTTTGCCTACCATTTCCAGCCTCCGGGTTTAACCCACAGGACAGGCTAAATTAAATAAATACAGCATTTAATGTGTTTGGAAATGACACGGAATTGGTATTTCAGCGCCCTAAGACTGACTGGCTCTCACAGCCATGCTCATCTGTCTCTCTATCATCGCTGGTTGCTTTCATTACACAGCAACAGAGTGGGGCAGACTCCAGGGCCCACACAGCCAAATGCACTAGCTGGCCAAACGCAAAGTTTGCTGACCTCCAAAACAAAAGAAATGGACACTGGCTTCGGTTTCTGATAGAATTTGCTCCAAAATTCTGGCTAACATTTTAGCATTTTTTAAATTCGTGTGACCTAGGACAAATAAGTCTTAGCTTTCTAATCTATAACACAGACTTTGCTGAGTTATTTTGGCTTTATTGATGTAATTCTGCATGAGTGCTGGTTTGCAGTCCACACATGTGCTGTGCTGTGCCATGCATGTGCACCCACACCCACACCCAAATAAAATTGTAATAGGTATATCATATGACTGCCGTGACAATTAACTGGGTCATATGAAATTCTCGGACTCTAACAGACACTTGGTGATTGTCAGTTTCCCCCTTTCCTGCCTCCCACTGCCGCTGCCAAGAACCCTGTGTGTAGGGAAAACGGGCAAGTCCATGAATACTTGAATGACAGGCGATACCACACAAGTCACCTTCCAAGCTAATCCCTTTGTCCTTGAGCTCTGTACCATCTATCCTGAGCCCTCTGTCACTTGCTGCTAAATACGAAATCCCTTCTCTATTTCCTGTGCTTTCTTCCTAAGAAAGCGCCAATCTCCAGGCTTCTGTGAAGAAGGCTATAAAATGCTCACCTTCAGCCTGGATTTCTCTCCCCTGAGCAGTGTGTGGATTTTCTAACCTCTGATTTCTATTGGATGGACCACTACCACCTTTAATTCAAAATGTCAAAAGCTGAACATGGTCCCCCCACCCCCACCTGTCCTTATGCTCCCAATTTGCTAGAGGAAGCTGCTGTTCTTCCAGCACCCTGTCTGCCCCTGCTCTTACAATGAGACTCAATCCTGTCACCCTTTTCCTTTCTGTTCCGACTGGCACTGATAAACCGGGTCTTCTTATTTCAAGCTCCTTTCGGCAGTCCCCCGTCAAAGGTGCCAAGCGATCCCGTTCATGCTAGCACACGAATCTTTCTAAACTCGCCACTTTTCTTGAGACCCTTTCTCGGTTTAGTTTTTAAGACAGTTTCAAGCAGCCCAGGCTGACTTGGAACTCTCAATCCTCCTGCCTCAACCTCCCCAAGTACTGGGAATACAGATGTGTGTCACCATGTCAGTTTATTAAAACTCTGAGGCATAGTCCCTCCTCCACCCCACAATCTGTATTGACAGTGATAAACTGTCCTTCCGTGGCCACTGAAATCTGCCCTTTTACCTCCCTTGCTCCAACCTCCATTTCTCCCATGATAAAAACAGTGCCACCTTTCATTCCTGCTGCGTTCTCTAACTCACAAACCTTACACACATCACCCTCAGAGAGGCTGCCACTACCATCCCTCTTTACAGAAGAGAACCGGAAGTCTGAATAAGGGAGTCCTTGTTCCACTTCCCCTTTGGAACCTAGGCAAGTCAATCAATGTCTGTAAGACACTTCACTCCTACTTACACAGAGGTATTCAGTTTGAGGAGCTGCTCTCACTGACTTCAACCCAGCTCCTCTTTTTGTAGCTCTGTATTTTGCCTCCTACAATTCTCTTACTTTGTTCCCTCCACCCAACTCTTGCCATAAAAACACACAATTTCAAGCAGGAGGTGGCGATGGGGTGGTGGCACAAGCCTTTGATCCCAACACCTAGGAGGCGGAGGCAGTGATCTCTGAGGCCAGCCTGGTCTACAGAGTGAGTTCCAGGACAGCAGGGCTACACAGAGAAACCCTGTCTCGAAAACCAAAACAAATAAAAATAAAATACATAAATAAAAAACAACCACAGAATTTGTGTCTTGAACTGAAATTACACCCTTTAGGAAATACATTCTCTGATGAACACCTTAGTCTACCCGCCAGAGCTATGGAGCTTGTAGCCACTTAGATGTGATACTTGTCATCATCCCAGTCAGACTACAGTCTGTGGCCTTACAACTGTGGCCTTTTCTGCTTCTGATCTCCCATCAACCCCTCAAGTGGAAAAGCATCCTCTGTAACTTAGTGGCCATCACCAGAGCTTCAATCTGAGGACTCAATGTTTGGGACTGGGCAGGAGAGGGCAGGTTCTCAACCAGCAAGACACATCCCCTGAGTAGAATGGGAAATCATTTGAGAAGGTCACAATAATGTTTTCCACCACACATTTTTCAAAGTGTAGGTAAGTGCTACTTTGCAAAATTCTTGCTCGGTCCAGACCAGTACATATGATTCCATGACTACTGGCTCCTGATATAAAAATTTGTTTCCCTTTTGAAAGCTAATGAAAACAACCCAATTCTAGGTGCAAGGGTTTAACATTCAAGTAGGGGAGACTTGTTTTCCACCAACACCTCCACCTTCTAGAAAAAAAACAAACAAACAAACAAACAACAAAACACCTAAGTATAGGACACACTGGGGCTGAGTAAAACCAAACTTAAAATGACTTACGTGTGGGTGAAGTTTGCAAAGAAAGGTTTCTGGAGACACTTATGTGAAGGACAACACTGGGCAACCCCAGCCTCTGCCATCCATTCACCCAAAGACCCCTTCGGCTGCAGAGCTACAGAAATGCGTTCCTAAAACACTCCCAACTAAACTGTCCCCAGGCAGGACATGACAGAAGGGTGTACAGGACGTGGCCAACTGTGCCAACCTCATCCCCCCTTCCCACCCCAATCACTGCCCTCCATCCACCAGGCCTCTCCAAAAGCGTTCCAAGTTCACGAGCCATGGCTTGTCATCTCCCCTTCTCCTTTCAATACCCCTTTCCTTGACATGTCCTCATTCAGACTTCCCCTGAAAAGCCCCATCTTCAGACAGGCCCTCTTGATAACCTTATTTACAAGGAGAGCTAGTCCCTTAACCTGCTTTTTGAGTTTTCCTACTACTTGCCACCTCCAAATGCTCTACTGCATATTTATTCTTTGTAGTTTATTGCAGAAACCTACAAATTTTTTTCTGTAAAGAACCAGATAGTAAATATTTCCAGTGGTTTTGACAGAACTCCTCAACTATTCTATTACAGTACAAATATAGCTTAGATGACATATGAATGACCAGATGTGGCTGTTTCTCAATAAAACTTTATTTACAAAACCAGAATGGGTTCATTTGGCCTATGAACTTCTAACACAGTCTGAATGTCATGGGGATAATAAGAAACTCTTCTGTTTTGTTCAGTGTCATATCCTGTGGCCAGAACAGACCAACATCAAACATGAAGCCAGTAACTGCTTGCAGCATGGGCAAATAGACAGTGGTGAACTACACCTTCCCCACCTTCTCGGGTGACAATACAACAGTGGTTCAAAAGGAATGAAACTGGGGCCAACAGCTTTATTTTTATTTGGCAAATGGTCCCCAGACCATGTGTGTCTGTCATCAGCCAATAATCATGCCCCATTTAAACACTTTGGTCCTTTCTTGGTCTAAGTAGACACCTGTTAAAATACAGATTGCTGGGCCCACTCTATAAATTCTCCTCCAGTAGACAGATCTAGGTAGAGCCAAAGAATCTAACTTTTCAGCAAGTTCTACAACCAAGCATCCACCTTGCATTTCAGGGTCACAACTGCCCTGGAGAGTTGCAAATCCAACCCAACAGAAAATCACTAAGGGTAGGTGGGTGGCTTTTGTTTGTTTTTATTTAACTTAATGGCATGATTATTGGGAGGGGGGGAAATACAGGGTCTCTCTGTGTGTGTATATATATGTATGTATGTATGTATGTATGTATGTATGTATGTATGTTATGTATGTATTTATATCTCCCTGGCTATCCTGAAAATGACTGTGTAGAGCAGGCTAGCCTCGAACTATGCAGATCAGCGTGCCTGTTTCCCAAGTGCTGGGATTAAAGGCGTGCACCACCACCACCACCACCACCACCACCCCAGGCTTAACTCCATGATTCCTGAGGGTGTACTTTTTAGATGACATGCCCCCTTAGTGATGCCCATACTGGTAGTATTTGGACCACACTTAGAAAACCACTGGATGGGGTTAGAGCAATGGTTAATTTAAGAACACTGGCTGCTCTTCCGGAGGACTGGGGTTCAATTACCAGCACCCACATGGCAGCTTGCAACTGTCTGCAACTCCAGTTCTAGGGGATCTGACACCCTCACACAGATATGCATGTAGGGAAAATACCAGTGCACCTGAAAAAAAATTTTAAAAAAAGAAACCACTGGAAGCCGGGCAATAGTGGCACACACCTTTAATCTCAGCACTTGGGACACAGAGGCAGGCCATCTTTGTGAGTTCAAGGCTAGCCTGGTCTACAGATTGAGTTCCAGTACAGCCAGGGCTACACAGAGAAATCTTGTCTCAAAGAACAAAACAAGAGTACCCAGTTAAAGGGTGGGGAAGGAAAAAAAAGAAACAATAACAACAAAATGCAGCAAACTATACTTGTAGGATCTTACACTACTGAAAACAAATGTAATAAACACACGATGATCCCGTCATCTGATGGGGCAGAAAACATTGAGTTTCTAACAGTGAGCTGGCTCCGTGTTAAGACACCTGCCACCAAGCCTGAGGCCCTGAGTTCAATCCCCAGCATCCACATGGTGGAAGGAGAGAGCAGTCCTCTGACCTCCAGATAAGCTCCACAGCATGCGCTCTATCACTGAGCTCTATCCTCAGCATCTGCATTTTTAAGGCAGAGTCTGTAATTGATAGTAAGCAAGCCTTTTTTAAAAGAAAAAAACAGGACAGCTACTTCAGATCAAATCTCTTCATAATATTAATAATCTGCAGCCAGGGGTGAGGTGGCTTTAGTTCCAGCACTTGGGAGCCAGGGACAGGTAGATCTCTGTCACCAAAAGGGAAAAATAAAATAAAAGCATCTGCAATAAATGACCAAGCCTAGAGAGGTTGTCCTAGCCTAAGGGCTGAAAATTTGATTCCATCAGAAACAACTCTCCATCCTCTGAACTACTTTAGAACTTGTCATGGAGTAGCCACGATTTCGCAAGGTCTGCACTCCAAACCCCTTCCTCTTCTGACCTTAGGTGATCAAATGGATTATAATTAAAACAAAAAACCAGCAACAAGTATGTATATTAGCCAGGGTGGCTCCTGCTGTAAACCCCCTGGAGCTCAGGTAGGAGGAACCAGTGAGTTCAAGGCCAGCAGAGGCTCACACAAGACTGCCTCAAGAAACTAAAAGATTTAGTTGCTGTTTATAAAGTGCGTTTCTACTACCGAGATGGTTATAGTTTGCTAATGTAGGTTAGAAACATTTTTAATAAAGAAAAATCCAGAATGTTACTAAATAGCCCAGTAAGCAGAAGGCAATATTATACAAAAGTTCACTTACGGATATGATGAAAAGATGAACTCACAAATCTATGCAGGAATCTAAAGATGAAACTCAGCTGAGAACTAGTATCGCTACATAAACTGTCCACCAGATTTAAGATTGCATAAACAAATGTACAAATATCTTATTAAGGGCTGCAGATGTCATTCAGCAGCCTGGCCTGCACGAAGTTCTGAGTTCAATTCCTCAGCAGTACCAACAAACCAAACCAAGCTAAAAGACTCTATTTTTTTAAGCAGGTGTGATAAAACATGCACTCACAAATTTGGGGTGTGGATGCAGGAGAATTCAGAGTGCAAGGTCATCTTTGGCTACCCAATGAATTTGTGACTAGCCTGGAAGATATGAAACTGGGGTCTTTTGTTTAAAGATTTATTTATTTACTTATTTTGGTTTTTATGAGACGGGGTTTCTCTGTGTAACAGTCCTGGCTGTCCTGGAACTCACTTCATAGACCAGGCTGGTCTCGAACTCAGATCGCCTGCCTCTGCCTCCCAAGCGCCAGGATTAAAGGTGTGTGCCACTACTGCCAGCTAAAGATTTGTTTTTATTTTATGTGTATGAATGTTTTATGTGCAGTATGCATGTGCAGCACATGCCTTCCTGGTGTCCCCAAGGAGTCTGTCTTAACTGTTGAGCTATCATCTCTCTACTCTCCAAACCAGGTCTTACAACAAAAACAACCAAAATACTGCATAATTCTAATGTTACGAAGGCATGTTATAATATTAGGGCATTATTAACTTATTACAATTAATAGCACCTCATTTTAATGTAGCTACCAGAGAATTTAAGTCACATGTGATGTACAACTATAATCCCAGCACTTGGGAAACTGAGGCAGGGGAATTGCTGCTAAGCTTGAAGCCAGCTTAGGCTATCAACTGAGCTATATATATCCCAGTCCCTCTTCTGACCTGTGCCACCACTATGTCTATCCATAACTACAGCCACACAAAGATCATACAAATAACTATCAGAATCTGGAATGGTCAGCTGATCGGCAGAGTACCTGGTTATGAAAACCACCATCCAGCCAGGAAAGGACACTTCTACAACAACTCTTACACAGTGCGTGCTGCCTGCTTCCCTTCAGTGTCCTTAGCTCCTCGGAGAGCCCAGCTGCTTGCACTGGCAAGCCTAGACAGGCATGGAGGGGACACTGGTGGACCAAGGATGACAGAAGGGGGGGTCTAGCTGCTCAGCCCAGCAGTTGTTAGTTACATAAGCAACAGGACCGTCAAAGCCTGTAATGCAAAAACTAAGTGCTTTGAACACAAAATTACACATTTAATCCCTTGAGCTCTTTTCTCACTAAGCATCAAATATAATTACAAACCTATGAGGAATAATCTATTTTAACATACTTTTACATATGCAGATGTACACCGAGACTTCAGAATGGCACCACGGTTTAATACTGAGAAGGAAAGAAATGAACCGCTGGGCAGAATCAGACTGTGAAATGTAAATGAAAATAAACTTAAAGGAGGAAGGCTCGTGCAACTGTTGACAAAATATTAAAATACTTACATGGTTTAACTACCTTGTCATAAAACATAAACTTCAAGATTAATTCCAGCACACTGGAAGAGAGCCCAACAGGAAAGCATTTAATTTCCAGACATGTGTTTCAGACCCACTGAATAGTACCATCTTCTAGCAAGGGATCTACAAGTTGAGGCAAGCACCGGACGCCTTTGAGTGGCACCAGGGTAGGCAGTCCATAAGTACTCACCGAACCAACAATAAACGGACCAACAATTCCAACACACAGTACACTCAGCACAGCGCTGAAACCAACGCTGCCCTGGGCCATCCCAGGCACAGCCGAGGACTAAGTTCCCTGGACTGTTTCTGCTCTGGGTAGTTCATTCATTGATCCTCTTTCCCACAATCCCCCTTCCTGTTGGTTAATCAGCATCCCCCAATAAAAACAGGAGAGGATTTCTAGTCTTGGTTGTTTTAAAGAGGGCTCTCAGTAGCCAGATACTGATGGTGGTAAAATTCCCTTTAATCCCAGCACTCGGGAGGCAGAGCCAGGCGGATCTCTGTGAGTTCGAGGCCAGCCTGGGCTACCAAGTGAGTTCTAGGAAAGGCGCAAAGCTACACAGGGAAACCCTGTCTCGAAACCCCCCCCCCAAAAAAAAAAACAACAAAAAAAATTCACAGGTAATAAATATTATTCCTACCTAGCAAAGGGAGGGGAGGGCAAAAGTAAACACTGTGTAGAGTATCCGGAGAGATGTTCCTGGAGGGGCCCTTAACTTCGAAGGCAGAGATGGCATTGTATTGGTCTTTAAGGAACAATAAACAAGTCAAAACCAAAAGGTAAATTACAGACTTTCTGGAGTATTGGGGATCTAAATTCAGGCCATATGCTTATGCAGCAGGGGCTTTAGCCACTGAACCAGCTCCCCAGCCTCAACTTAGCACTTGAAAAAGATTCTCAGTCAAGCCCAGTGGCTCTTGACTGTAATCCCAACACTTGGAAGGCTGAGGCAGGAGGACTACCGTGAATTTGAAGCCTGCCTGAGCCATCATCCATAGTTAGGTCTACATCAGCCTAGGCTACAAAGCAAGGATGTTGTCTCAAACCAAACCAAACCAAAAAGTAACAAACATAAAAAGTGATTTTCTAAATGAAAGTTCTTTGGCTCCAAAGAAAGGGTATAGTTCATGCCAGCTCAATGTAAGACGAAGAGAAACACACATATGCACACATGCACACATACAATTCAACAGAGAGAACGTGCAACCTAATCAGGCCTAATGTCAAGAACTCACTGTTCTGTTCCTCCTAGCCCAAAGTGACATACCTGGCCCACTCTGTCAGCCCAGGATTTTCCTCTCTAGTGGCAATGATAAATTTCAAGGGTCCATATCCGTTCATACTTTCTCCCCACATCCCGTAACTGCTGGCAAAGTTTGTTGGGACTGCTGGTTGGCACCAGAGCCAGAGACAAGATGAGACAATTTTGCACTACTGATGGACCCCCCAAGCTCTGCTCTGCTCAAACTCAAACAACTGCCTAGGCGGTGACCAGCACTAAGAAGCACCACACAGGATGCTGGCCATAGCGATTCATCTCTTGCTGAGTGCACTGGACACTGCACCTCCCGGTGTCTGCTTCCCAGGACACCGCACCAGGCCTGAGTGTTTTCTGTTTCTGACACTGCGGCTATATAATCACTGCCATGTTCCACACTCACTGTCTCTCCTAGGCCACCACCTGTCTGGCCTCCAGTCCTTACAGTCCAGAGTACCCTGTGTTTGTTTGGACCATTCACATCCTTCCCAAGTAGTTTTTCCTAGGTAAAACCTAAGCCTTGGAAACTGTCTGCTTTATTTTATTTTATTGTACTGAAGATGACCAATACATAACAATGAACACATTTAAAAACTGCTGAGCTCTGTATACTTATGAACTCTTTCCTCAACCTTAATGAGTAACTTCAGTGACTTAGGAA
This sequence comes from Peromyscus nudipes, assembly GCA_902168325.1. Taxonomy (NCBI): domain Eukaryota; kingdom Metazoa; phylum Chordata; class Mammalia; order Rodentia; family Cricetidae; genus Peromyscus; species Peromyscus nudipes. The sequence continues at coordinate 3,651 of CABHPH010138000.1, read as the reverse complement.
AAAAGCTATTTAAGGAAATGAAAAAGGTTACATCCCTTAGGACAACATTAAAATTAGTACGAAATTACTACTTTGCATGTATGTATGTATGTATGTATGTATGTATGTATGTATGTATGTATGTATTTGGTTTTTCAAGACAGGGTTTCTCTGTGCAACAGCTCTGGCTGTCCTATAATTCGCTTTGTAGACCAGGCTGACATCAAAATCAGAGACCTGCCTTCCTTGGCCTCTCAAGTGCTGAGATTAAAGGTGTGCACCACCACTGCCTGCAATTTTTTTTTAAATTACAAATAACACTCTACTTTTCTGAAGTATAGATGCTTCCTTTGAATGCACTTCCAAGAGAGTAGCCTCACAGCAGTAATAATTAATTATGCAATAACATTTCAGAGATAATTCAATAATCTTCACTAAAGACCTGTGGAGCCAAGGCATGGTAGCACACTCCTGAAATCCTAGCACTCAGGAAGTGGAGGTAGAATGGTCAAGAGTTCAAGGTTAGCCTTGACACATTGTTTGAGGCCAGTCTGGGTCACATGAGACTATTTAGAAAAAACAAAAAAAAAAAAAAAAAAAAAAAAAAAAAAAAAAAGATGGCTCAGTGGTTAAGAGCACTGGCTGCTCTTCCAGAAGACCTGAGTTTGATTCCCAGCACCCACCTGACAGCACAACCACCTGGAACTCCAGTTCCAGGGGAACCACTGCCCTCTTCTGGCTTAAGTCTGTAATACACAGACATGCATGCAAGCAAAAGCCAGATGTATAGAAACTTTTAAAAAAGAAACAGTGGCAGGGTGGGGATGAGGACCGTCTTTAGTCCCAGCACCTGGGGCAGGCAGAGGCAGACAGATCTCTGTGAGTTCAAGGCCAGCCTGGTCCACAAAGCAAGTTCCAAGACAGTCAGGACTGTTATACAGAGAAACTCTGTCTCAAAAAACCAAAACTAAAACTAACCAACAAAACCCAATAAAGTAGCTTCCTGCACACAACAGATACTATAAAGCGAACACTTTGAAAACCAAGTCACAATTCATGAGTGCACAGGCTTCTTTCTACAAGGACGCAAACCAAATGAATGGATCTGTTTGATCAGAAAGTTCCTAAGTTTGTACTATGACAAAACTTCCTTTCTAATTACAAAATTATTGGGGGTCGTTTGGTTATGGTTCTTTTGTTTTTTTTATTTTGGAGACAGGGTCTCATGTAGTCTAGGTTGGCCAGGAACTGCCTGATCTGTCTGCCTCAGCCTTCTGACTGCATACACAGCCTAATGCAAAGCAATGTAAAATTCCAAGATTAAAACATTTAAGTACTATTTTAGTACAATTTGAACCTAAATACAAAATACCAACCCATGGAAAAATATATTTCAAGTTGAACTTCATGTGAAGAACCTAGAAATTAAAATATAATGTGTCTGCCGTAAATCAAACAGTGAAGGGGAAGATGAATAGGAATCTCACTTACACAACTTAAGAAAACATAGCTCTCTGAACAGATGAAGATAGGTTTCTTCTGTATCCCAGAATCTAATCAATATTTATATGCTATAATTCAGCTATTATTTGACTTAAAAGGGCTTATTGGGAAATGTTATCATTTATACTATTTTCTACAGAGAAAATATTTTACTGTTTAAAATAACCCTGGACTTTTAAATTATAACCTGTTTTTATGTTCAGGCGAAAAAAATGTGTTTTCTCATAAATTTATGTTCTTATCTATTGTTTACAGAAAGTCAAAGTAGTTGAGCATGATCGCTTATGCCTACAATTCCAACCCTCAGAAAAGACGGGAGGATCACAAGTTCAAGGTTAACGTTCGCTACAAAATAAGTTCCAGGCCAGACACATACACAAAGCAAAAAAAGGAGAAAGTCAAGTAACTGCGACCTGTGATTTATTGGAACTGTGTCTTAATACTGTCATGATCTTTAAACACAGTCAAGACATGATGGCACAGACCTTTTCAGCGACAAGTAAAACTGCATGCCAATTATCAAGTCTGGCTTGAGAATTCTAAAAACAAAATTCAAATTCTGAAAAAAAAAATTTCAGTTCACTCTATGTCTTTATGTGTGTTTAGTTCTAGAGTATTTTTTTAAAGAAAAATATACAAATGGGCACAACTTTCAAAAAGTTATAACTGATACTCTACAACACACACACATTTAAACATGTTGTACATGATAAAAGTTAATAGAGAATTTCTGTCAATAAAAAAAGTTGCTAGATAGTAACCCTAGCACTTGATAGGCAGAGGCAGGGAGATCAGAAGGTCAAGGTCATCTTCAGCTATACATCAAGTCTGAGGCTGGTTAGGGCCACATGAGACCCTGCCTCAGAAAACCAAACCTGAAGGCCAGGGATGTTGCTCCATGGCAGTGTCCATACAGCATGTGTACATCAGTCCTCAGTTCAACCCCCAGTGCTGCGAAAAGATAACATAAACTGATACTAACTAGACTGCTGGCCTAGACAGCTCTGCGCTTCTGATTCTACAAGTGAACAGTATTAGATGTTTCTGAGAAACAAGTAACAATTTGTTACCTGGCCCATCTATCATTGTCATTATGCAAGTAAAAACCCCAAATAGCTAGTAGAATAGAAGTCAAATAAAGACAGCCTTGCAGCCCAGGCCTGCAATCCCAGCTACAATGGAAGCTGAAGCAGGAGGATCACATGTTTAAGGCCTGCCTGGGACACAGAGTCAATTCATAAAGTAAGGAAGACTGTGTCAGAACTTTATAAAAAGGCTGAAGTACTCGTTTGGTGGTAATTCCCCTGGCTAGCATGAAGGAGGCTCTGGGTTCCATTCTCAGTACTACAAACAAAAGCACCAAGTAAATACAATGAATGTGAGGAACAGATTTCTACTTGACATCTCAAACAATTTCTCTCTTGCCAAGAGCACAGGAAAGGCTGGGGTTCAGCTCTCTTGGTAGACGGCTTGCCTAGCATACGAGGTTCCATGTTGGTTCCCCGGCACCGCATAAACACGGCATGGTGGTGTGCCCCTGTAATTCCAGCCTTGAGGGTGGAAGCAGGAGGGCCACAAGTTCCGAGTCCCCCAGTCACAGTGAGGACAACACAGACCCTGACTCAGACAACTTCACAGCAGCAGGGCTGCCAGTAGCAGAGCCAAGGACAGTGCTTGTACCAAACCCGACAATCCAAGTCCGAAGCCCAGGACTCCTGTGGAGGTGAAAGGAGAACCCACGGACTACCCCAGATATACTGCGGCATGCGCCACCTCACTTCCTAAACGAAGAAATACATGCAGTATCTTTTTAATAAAGAGTTTCAGAGAACAAGCTTTAAAAGTACTTGAAAGTGGGTACATATAGTAATGAACACACCTGTAATCCCCAAACTTGAGGCAGAAGAACATGAGTTCAAGGCCAGCCTGCACAATAAGAGACCCTGTCCCCTGTCCCCACCTCCCCCCCAAAAAAGAAGAAAAAATCCACTCAAGATGTAAAATCAAAACAGATTCCCTCTCTAAAATTGGGCAGAACAGGGGAGGCTATCTCAGGAAGTAAAGGCATTTGCTACCCAAGCATGGTGAGCAGAGTCTGAGAGAACTGACTTCCAAAGGTACACAACTCATACACACGCAGTGCTCACCCACCCCACCACTTTCCATGTA
>CABHPH010137999.1:14450-41157 GCA_902168325.1 Peromyscus nudipes | reverse complement strand
GTTTTTATTTCTTTAGTACTCTAAGTGACTGAAGGATGGTAAACACGTTTATGTAGAAAGAGAGCTGTTGGGTTCAGTTTCTCCTCAGTGTGGACTTTAGTTTTGTGTTTCCAAAAACAAGACTCTGGGTGGGAAGTCCAGCACTGCCTTCCCTCATGATCTTATCTGTGACGCACTGACAGGTGCTGTAATCACTCGGGACGGCTATGTTTATGTCAGAGGAGGTGAATGTTTTTCAGACAGAAATTAGAAAACCATTATAATGCCAACAGAGGGCTGCTCCATGCATTCATAGGGCTGCTGATGTCTGAGCATTCCTCTGTCTACGCCGTTCCCAGGAAACATCTTTGTGAAATTGTTATGGGGCTGTGGTAGGCCCACAAGTGGCCGGCCGTGTGTGACTTTGTGGCCTTGGGCACATTGCCAGTGTGCCCACCCCTGCACAGCTCCTTTGTAGAGTTCCAGTGGGGTGAGTAGGTTATATAGTCTGGGGTGCCTCAGCTGGCCATGGAGGAGGCCAGTGCAAGTCACGCCAGCAGTCCAGGGACAAGCAGCAGGATCAAGGGGCTCAGTCACATCCCTGCTGATGGTCCCTGAACACTGACCAGAACAAAGCTTATATTGTAGTGGCCTCGTTGAGGTTTGAGATTAGAAGTGGATCTGTTTTTATAGTCCCCCAGGGCCTTGAACATGTCTTGGAACTGAAGAATGATGATGGATTACTAGAACAGTGAGATATCTGTAATCGCACTCATTTATAAAAGAAAAAATGATTTTAATGAAAATATGTAAAATTAGAGTCATTTGCTTGATAGTAAATTAAACTGAGTTGTGTTTGCTCTTCTGTGAGAAGGTCTTTGGAAAGTTGTGGAGCAGGGAAAGCTGCATGTGGTGGGCTTAGGCTGTGGAAGGACACTGTCTCCTAACGGCTCCCCCCCCCCCCAGGCATCCAGTATCGAGAACAAGCAGGACTGGATAAAGCACATCCGGGAGGTGATACAGGAGCGGACTGTGCACCTGAGAGGAGCCCTGAAGGAACCCATCCACATCCCCAAAACCGCACCAGCAACAAGGCAGAAGGGGAGGAGGTGAGTGTGCTTACCTGCCAGGGAGGGAACAAGGTCCATCACCACCATTTTTTTTAAACACTTGGAGCACGTGTGGTGTAGATGAACTGCTTTGTCAAGACAAGAGGCCCCACTGGCTGGAAGCAAACCAAAGGCCATGTGCAAATCCTTCTTTTCCCCATCCTACCCAAGGCATCAAAACAGTTGTTTTTTTCATTTCTCAAATGGAAATGAACCTGGGTTGGGGGAACTCACTATGTTGAGAATTCAGTGAGAAGATAAGTTAGGCACTTACCATATTGCCAAGCCAAAAGTTGCATTCATTCAACACAGGATGGCATGAGGCCACAGAGGTGGTTAAGAGCACTTACTGCTCTTGCAGAGGACCTGGTTTCTGTTCCCAGGTGTTCACATAGTGGCTTCTGATCTCTGCGGGCACCAGGCATGCATATGGTATACATATGTACATGCAGGCACAGGACTCCTACACAGAATACACAACTCTGAAACAAAGCCAGCAGAATGGCTTGCCATCATCTGTAGGAGCTGGTTGTAGAAAGGGTTGTAGTTTCTAGGAAAGGTTGTAGTCTAACGTGGGTTTCTTTCAGCTGGGAGATGGCCCTTAGCAGCTCAGTATGAGGAACTGAGTGTTTCTGTGTTCCACTAGGGATGGAGAGGACCTGGACAGCCAAGGGGATGGCAGCAGCCAACCTGATACCATTTCCATCGCCTCCCGGACATCTCAGAACACACTGGACAGTGATAAGGTGAGGCGCCGCCAGCACCGCCCCTTTTGGTCACGGTATGGTCCTTCAGTGATTAAAGACAGGAGCCGGGGTCTAGGAGTGGGGTCAGGCTCCCACGGCAGGGCAGAAGCTTGGAGGTTAAGGTGAGACTGATGCTGAGGACGCGGAAGAAATCTTTCCACTCTTCCTATCCACCCCTCAGCCAATTGCATGATTTGATGTCAGAGTCTTTGAAGACAGTTTGCCGTATTTAAGCCTTTACATTTTATTCGTAAGCCAACAAATCTATTATTTAAAATAAAATTCTACCCAGAACCCCATTTGTAAATGTAGAGCTTTGTCTGAGGCATGAGCACTAACATCCTCCATGGGACCCTGAGGTTTCCCCTTAGATTTGGGGTACACAGAACACAGAAAGTTCTAGAACACTAGACTGGGCCTTTGACAGTCATGACCACTAAAAGGAGAGATCTGGCTTTTGTCTGAGGCATTTATGCAGGTGTGCCTCCGTAAAAAATGTCATCAAGTGTCTCAGGGTTGGTCATAGGGTTTTGGTTGCTATGAAAGAAACCAGGACCATGGTGACACTTACATAGGACAGCATTTAATTGGGGCTCGCTTCAGTTCAGAGGGTTAGTCCACTATTGTCATGGCAGGAGGCAAATCAGTCGACAGGCAGACATGGTGCTGGAGAAAGAGCTGAGAGTTCTACATCTTGATCTGTAAGGCAACAGAAGCAACTGTGTGCTACATTGGGTGTGTAGCTTGAGCGTAGGAAACCTGAAAGCCCACCCCCAGAATAACACCCATCCTCCAACAAGGCCATACCTGCTCCAACAAAGCCACATCTAATAGTACCACTCCCTACGGGGACCATTTTCTTTCAAACCACCGCAGGATACTTCTTGTAGAATCCAAAGACCTGCAGAATAAACTGACAGCCAGTACAACTTGGGAGTCTGGGTTCGTGTGGTAGACAGAAGATAATAAAGTTCTGCGTCAACGCCAGTAGACATGTGTCTGATGAATGTTCTGTTCCTACCGAGATGGGCATCTGTTCTAGCTCTAAAATGCTAGACCAGATTCTTAAAAAAGAAGGCAATAAATATATAAGCATTTTCCTTTCAGCTATGTCAGTTCAGAATTCACAGTTTCTCCCTCCCCAGTACAAGCTGGTTCATTGCTGTGTGGGGACCGTGAGACTTGGATTCTCGAAGGCCCCTTGTATTCAGAGGCTGCTCTGTCCAAGCCTCACTGTCTTCAGAAGGCCAGTGCTGGGTGATTGTTTCCGAGAGTGCAGTAAACAGACATTGGGTACCTCACATGGCGGGACTAGAGGACAGAAATGGGCCTTTCGTTTTGTTCAGGGCTGGCATATTAGTCCAGTGGGCAGACATTTAGCCACTGTGGCAGCAGCAGGAAATAAGATGGGTGGCATGGGCAGCCATTTGGTGATTAAGAACTTTGTTTGGAAATTTTGTTTAGAAAAATACAGTTTGCATTTGGAAACAATCTATTAGAAAATACCAATTGTTTGAGAACTTTGCTTTTTGCTTTTTGATAACTGAAGGAGTTAGCTTGTCACTGTTTATGGGACTGTCACCTAGAAGAAGAGACAGACCGAACAGTTGCCAAGTATGACAAGGATAGCCATTTTTACCCAGACAGCCTTACTGGCCCTTCGAGAATTGCCCCCAAGCACCAAGTTTACATTCTTCCAAGATGTACTCTCATGGATCAACTCTAGATTTCCTGTAGATACCAGCTTTAACGTTCACGAGAAATAAATCTTTGGAATTGCCAAAGAGATGAATGTAATGTTTCCTTCTAGAGGGCTGGTAAAGGCTTTTCTGGAGGTTGGCCCAGGAAGCAAGATCAGTTGTGTTTTAGGTACTTAACAGGTAAATGGGGAGTTGTGAATATAGAAATACCTTCCCCATCCTGGGACAGGCTCTTCATTCAGTGATACATTTGCACACTGCCCCACCCCTAGCACAGCCCTGGTCCCCTGAGGCACGTCTGTTATAACGTGATAGGGATTATGTGAACTGGGAGTAAAGAAGATTCTGTTTTTACTCGATATGTGAGGAAGAATAGTTATTACCGAAGTGTAGGTTTAATGTAATTGCTTGTTTTGCCTTGAGGGTCTCCGGGACACTGGAATTTACAGGAACTCCCTTTACATATTTTATCAGTGAGGATAGTGAACCAATTTCCATTTTCTTCATCCAGAAGCCATCATCACTAAAGCCATCTTCATCACTAAAGCCATCACTTTATCACTAAAATTGGTTCCAGAGCTCAGCAGTCCGGGAAGGGTTGCTCCACAGGGCCGTCCCTCCCCAGTTTGGGAAGTGGATGAAGTTAGTGTGACTCACAGCACCAGTCCTCGACCCCGTAACTCTCACCACCTGAAGTGGTGGCACACCGAGTCCTTCCTTACAAATGCGACACATTTTCCTTGAGTGCCTCTGGGTGAGACCAGCGTCCTTAATAGCCGTGAAGAACAAAAAGAGCTGTGTACCTCTGCTGTTAGAACTGAGTCGTCTTCACTTCTGGTCCTGTGCTGGGGTTAGAATGGCCACAGGTCATTCAGAGCAGACACACTCACTAGTCAATAAGAAGGCAGGAGTGTTTGCACCCTGCTGTGCTTGTGTTTGAGGGTCCTCTGCTCGGTCTCTTAGTCATTCCACTTGGGCTCTCTAGTTGCAGATGTCAGAGTCTGTAGATGATTCAAAAGAACGCAATTTGAAGGCGAGGCACTGCATCTCCTGAGGCAGAAGGTGTAAGCTCTGCTTCTCCAGAACCTCCTGGTCTCTAGGGACGACAGCTTCTTATGGCTCTCAAGGTTCTCCCCACCCTACATACTGCATATGTAAGCAGCCTCTGATGATGCAGACCAGTGCTCTTGGCAAGGAAATAACTTAAGATATTCTGCCTATTTGACTCAATTTATCATGTCTGTTTTGAGTTAGTTGCTGTCATGGAATTTGGTTCCAGTTCAGAAATGGGGTGGGGATATGTTTTGTGCTTAGCTTCTTAGAGAATTCTGAGGGGAAGTTGTCTGCCAGAGCTGTTAGTAATCCTCAGAGAAGGCACCAGAGGTTTAGGACAGCAGTCAGCTGAGGAGGGGCTCCGGAGACACCCTCTCTCCAGGGCACAGCTCCATTAGGCTGATCAGGACACAAACCCTGTCCCACAAGCCCATCTCCTATTCAGAGAACATCACTTTTCAAATATGTCATTTTTTTTGTTCCAGATGTGAGTTTAACACCAATTCTTGCTGATATTCATGGTACTTAGGCTGATAAAATGATCTTATGAAAATGTAATTTGAGTTCCAAAACCAACCAGATGCTTTCCAGAATCTTACCTCACTGCCCTGGGCGCATCTCCTGAGGTAGGGAGGGGGTGCTGACCTGGTGCTGACCCAGCCCTGGACCCCGAGGAGATGAGGCCAGATGAAGCAGCAGAGCCAGAAACAGAATGTGGATTTAATCATCTGGTGTCTTCCAGACCTTATTCTTTTACAGCAGGGCTGACTATGGAGCTGAGTGTTTGGAGGGCACTAAAGAAGCCTCTTGGATTATCTCCTCACTCCTACCACATTAGTCTGCGATTCTTAGCATTTAAACAAAATCTGTGTCATGAAACAGAGAGAGAGAAGTGTGGGTATCGAACAAAATGGCCAAAGTAAGAATGAGGTATCTGGAAGAACCCACCCAGGCCAGCTTGTAGACTATCCCGAGACCCTCAGTATGCAGTTCTTTATAAGGAGTGCATGATTCAGCTGAAATGGATTCTTTGCAGGAACTTAAGCTTATAACAGGAATTATGAATCCACATATCTCATTTTTATGGATGCACTTTTTTTTTTTTTTTTTTTTTTTGGTTTTTCAAGACAGGGTTTCTCTATGTAGTTTTGGTGCCTGTCCTGGATCTCGCTCTGTAGACCAGGCTGGCCTCGAACTCACAGAGATCCGCCTGGCTCTGATTCCCAAGTGCTGGGATAAAGACATGCGACTCTGCTGCCTGGCGGATGCATATATTTTAAAAAGTATGTAGTGACAGTTCTCTTAATGAAGTTGAAGCCCCGTGTCAGGGATATTACTTTCTGTGCAGTTTTAAAGCTGGGTTTTCTGTCACGTGACCCTACACTACAAGAACTTATTTGGACTTCTGTAGTTATTGTCAAGGTAGTCTGAAAAGTGGCTAAAGCCAGAACAGTTTAAAGTATGACTTCCCTGACAGTCTTACAAGAGGAGCTGCGTCTGGTTGCTGAGGAAGGACTATACTCCTCAGCATGTGCCTGCATAGCAGCCTGCGGTCAGGGCTCTCCAGCCCTACTCAGAGAAGGCACATGCCCACCCAACCTGCTCAGAACATCACATTTCCTAGAGCGGGGCTAGATTTTCCACACATAATAGAATTTGGTCATTGAGCTTCAAAGTCTTCCACAGGATCCTCAGGGGGAGCTCTGGGACCTCACTGGGTCTTCCTCTACTCAGAGCATGGCCCACGTCCAAGTGCAAGCCCTCAAGGATGAGGACATGCTCATCCTTAGCCTTTTCCTCCTCACCAAACTTGGGCATGTTCCTTAACTGCTCTCTACCCAGTGTCCCCCTGTGTTCATGGGGCTAGTGCTGCCCCGCTCATAGTATGTGAGCCTTGGAACTGCACCCTGCCTTTACACCATACCCAGTGTTTAAGGGGCCCTGCGTGAATATTAGTGGTCTCTGTCTCTGCAATAAGAGGGGCCTCCTGCTCCCTGCCAGTGGTACCGTTGGCTTCCATCACTGCCAGTGCAGGTCACCTGTCAACTTCGCTCTCCTGGCTGGACACCAGTCACAGTAGATGAAGACAAGAACTGTTCTTTAGGAGTTATAGTCAGTCGTGCAGTTCAGTTACTCAGCTTCAGTGCCTGGCTTATGCACTTTTGTGGCCCTCCTGCAGCATAATACGTATTGAATGGGCACAGCTACTGCAGAAGAGAGAATCTCTTGTTCAGTGTGGTTTCCTAGCTAGCATTCTTCCATCTTCCTGAATTAGCTGTATTGTGGCAATGCACACATACACTAAACATACAATGTTCACACAGTACATCCATGCACTCACAGATACTCGTGATCACCTGTTGTGGGCTTCCTTGTGCAATGTGTTTCCTTCTTCCTGACGGTTCTTCTACTTCCTAAGTGACTGTCATTTTTGTAGTACTTTTCAGATGTATTTTTCAGATGACCTTTTAAAGGCTCTCATAAAATGAAATAAGAAAATAAAAGCTCCTGTACTCGAAAGCCTAAGTTCTAAGAAAAGGCAGGGGTTTGTCTGTTTTTTTAGATTAAATTTAGTGTGCTGTTGGTCTGCATGGTCAACTTGTTTGGAATCACCTAGGAGGCACAGTTCTGAACATCGCCGTCAGATGCTCCAGAGAGCTTCAACTGAGGAGCGTGGATCAACCCTGGGTGTGGGGTGCCACCCTGTAGCCTGGCATCCCGTGGATCAACCCTGGGTGTAGGGTGCCACCCTGTAGCCTAGCATCCCGTAGACCAACCCTGGGTGTGGGGTGCCACCCTGTAGCCTGGCACCCCAGACGTAAAGGAGAAGCGGAGGAAGCCACAGTACAAGTGCCCATTTCTCTGCCTCTTGACCGGGCACAGTGTGACCGACCGGGCCAGGCTGAGCTGTGACGTCACACCTTCCCCAGCAGGATGGGCTGTATCACCTCCCAGTGTGAGCCAGGGTTAACCCTTTCCTCCTTATGTCCAGTTTGTCAGGTGTTCTGACATAGCAAAGAGGGGGGTGACATACATTTGATTAGAGATGTAAGAGAGGACCAAAAAGTATGTTTTCGTGTAAGTTTTCCATGGCATGGCCATAGTTACTATCGGCCATGACAGTAAGTCTTGGGTTCAGCCTGGAGGCCCTTCCATCCGATTGGGGGGCACAGTTGAGTGAAACAGCTTCTTGGATTCAGATCAGTTAATCAGATTGGTGCCTCCCCTTAAGGATGAAGAGAGGAAATCCAGCAGAGAGGTGTCTTCAGATAGGATTGTCACTGGGAGGTTTCCTGGGCTACCCTGCCCTTATCCTCCCCTCCCCCACACCCCCCACCTACCCCCCCCCCCCCCCCCCCACACACAGCTTTGACTTGCATGCTGCTGTGGCTTCTCAGGCCTGTTCAGCATGCTCCCATATCTCCTGATGCATGAGATGCACAGGAAAGGCAGCCAGGTCCTGTTGGCAGAGTCTGAAAGCCCACCTCACAGCTGCCTCCCCTCTGATGGTTTTTGTTTGTTTGTTTTGTTTTGTTTTATAGTCAGTTTGCCTTTTTAGCTGTAGCTTCTAAATTCATCCTTTTACAACTAATATTCCATTGCAGTCCATACACTCAGCTCACTCAAGGGAGCCTTCCACAATTTCTAGTCACAGCAGAGAAGCCCTGTGTGTTCATACAAGTAAAGAACAAAGGAAGGATAAATATGGAGAGCAGTGGCTGCTGGTCTTGAAGATGTGTATCATTGATTTACTTTCTTGCTTTTTAAAAAACTAAGGTTAAAAAGCTACACCCCAGAATCTAGTAGTTTAACCATTTGTCGTCTTTCACATGTGTCCGTGAGTACCCTCCATAGCAGACCCTATTTTTAAACCCGAAGCAGAGGGCTTTCAGGAACACATCTCCTTGACCTTGGCCTTAAGGAAGTTGGGTTCCAAGTTAGTGTGAGCCTGGGAGGCTGTCCTTCATACTGTTAAGGTGGGGGCGGATCTACCAGCCTCCATAAAGCAGCCCAGCAGCAGTGAGAACCTGCGGCATGATGGCATTTATTCCGGGTATGTTCTGGCTGCCTGTGGCTGCCTTTGCTTTTGTGTCCATGGCCTGCAGTGGAGCTGTACTCTGTTAATCCCCTGAAACCAAGCAATCCTTGTTTGGTCTGCTCTGTGTGAAGCCTGCATGAAGCCACAGGACTCTTTATAGAGTTTCTGAACAACTGACTGTAGGGGACTGTGGGGGAACAACACTTGATACACTTTGTTCTCTAGGAGGAATGGTCTTTATTAGACCACACCCTCCCACCCCCCACCCCTGCCTTTCCTTTTGAATTGCTCCTGCAAAATTGGCCAGATATTCACTGCAGTTGATCTCCAACACATTGGGCCCTGGGTTCTGGAAACAGAATCACTTGTGAGAGGACAGCATCATCCCCCACACCATTTCTCTCTAGCCCTATTCAGCACAACTTGCTCAGAATGCTGAGCCTGGTGATTCAAACCAGGTTTGTTGGCTCTTGTCCTTTTAAAACTGTGTGTTCTTGTAACATGTAACTGCCTTGTTATAGTGTGCAGGGTGGGGTGTGAGGATGTAAAGGAGCCCATGACCAAATTCACTGTATGAGCGTCTCAGCCCTGGGTTGAGACAAGGCAGCAACATGACATGAAAGATAACAATTCTACAAAGATTGTTGAAGCTTCACAAGGCTTTGCCCAAAAGATGAAGGGTGGAAACACCACAATGTTTACTTTCCATTGTGCTGGAGGGAGTTCAGGGAAAGGATGCCTGCTTTGAGTCTGCCCGTGTCCTTGGTCTAGGTCATCAGGGCAGCCTGGTGGCCCTCTCAGAGAGCAGTGACTTTAGGAGGGGGGAACATTCTTGGTGACTTCTGTGGCTGTCGTCCATTGAAAGCCAGCTGTTTTCTCCACACTTACTGGTTACCACAGTAGTGAAAAATTGAAGAGGCTTTTAAAATGTTTCTTTCTGTCTTTCAAAGTGACTTTCACCAGGGCTAATGTGAGTCATGGGCTAAGTTGAATTCCTGAACTAAGCAAATATGCCAGGAAACCCATGCTAGAAGTCTTTGAAATGTGTAAGGTGAAGAGAATGCTGTGGAGACTTCCACAGAAAGTGGCTGGCAAAGAGGAGACCGTTGTGAGGCCGGGGGATGAGATGGGAATGGTGACACTGTCCTCATAGTCAGCATCTTCAGGTCAGGTCTCGGGAGTGGGTAGGAGCCCTACGGACTTCACATAGTTACCTAAACTCCTAGTTAGGAATTTAAGTCTGAATATCAATCATGATTTGCTTTGCTTCCTCCAAGAAATCATCACAAATGTCTGCAACAACAAAAGCATGTCTTTCTGAAAACTTATCATTTTATTTTAAAGAAATGTTTTGCAGCTCAAAGTTTAAGGAAGGAAAGAGAGATGAATAATGCTGCGGATATTTGAAGAAGCCGCAGGGAAACATTATTTTATAAGTTACTTAAAAATACATAAATCAGAGGCTGGAGAGGTGACTTAGCAGTTAAGAGCACTGGCTGCTCTTCTAGGAGACCTGGGTTCGATTCTTGACACCCACATGGTGGCTCACAAATGTAATTCCAGTCCTAAGGGGACCCAATGCCCTATTCTGGCCTGTGTGGCCACAACATGCACCTGGTGCACAGACAATACATAGAAGCAAAACACTCATGCACATAAAATAAAAGTACAGGTATAAAATATGTGTGTGTGCATATGGTTTATGTGGAGTCACACCACATGGGATGATAGTGCTCCTCCCAAGAACAGGCCATATAACACAACCCCAGTGTCAGGCATGAGAAACCTCTTTTTGTGGGTCCAAGAGACCCCCTCAAATAAACAATATAGGATATTGCCATTGCCCTTTGTCATACCCCAGAACTTGAAGCTAAGGAAGGCCCTGTTGCTGAAGACATCATGTACTTTGGGCACAGGACTTGGAGGAACTGATCTGGAATTGACCTGGAAGCCTCTTCCCCTAGGACTGGCTCTCACAGTATAGGAAGGGGCTATGCAAACTGCCAAGGGAAAAAGCTATCAGTAGTCCTACCCAGTTGTAAAGTCTACGAACCACGACAGTGACTGGCCCAGCAGGATCTCTCCAGTGGTACCCTGTGGTGTTTTCTTGTGGGGTAACCAGCAGCTGTCTCATTGGACTAAAATTTAAATTCTTAATTGGAAAGCTTGAAGCAGAAGTCTATACAGGACACTTCTTTTCAGGGAAACATTTATTTAATTCCTAACCTTAATTGTAGGTTCTTATCTTTTCTGATGGGCAAAGCCAACTGACTGAGGGATGTGAAAATGTGGGGGTGATAATTTTAGCACTTTTTGTAATATTATTCTGGCACTCTGTTTTCTTAAGTTCTGGAAAGCCTTTGGATGTCTTTAACATGGTTTATGATTCTTTCTCAGGACAGGATTGATTTTTATTTCTTATGCTCTGTCAAGTACACAGATGTTTCTAATCCTTTTTGGTTACTCTGGAAGGGTCTTTAAAAAAAAAAAAAAAAAAAAAGCAAGTGCCAAAAATATAGTCTAGCTTCACTCCTCTTCCTGGGCTGCCCTCCCCCTCCATCACCACCCTTGCCTGAGCAGCCTGACAAGTTAATGAGACTCTGGAAGAGGAAGCGGCCAGCTCAGGCTGGGGTGCAGCCTGTCCTTCCCAGAGCAGCAACAAAGGCCTCTGGGGAAAACCTGGAGCTCTGACTGGAGAGTTCACTAACGATGCTGGCTGCCAGCAGTCACAGGGGCAGGTGGGCTGGGCCACCAAGGCCGGCAGAGGGCAGGGCTCTGGCTTGGGCTCTGGCAAGTCAGACTCTTCATTGTCCAGCATCATTGGCTGGCTCTGTTTTCACTGGAAAGGAAGCATTCCTCCTCTTTGTTGAGGAGTTAACTACTTCCATATCATGGGGTTCTGTGAGGGAAATTCTTTCCCAGGCTGGGTCTCTACATTTGGCATTTTAATGGCGTTTTTTTTATCTGTTCAGGGACTAATGTAAATTTTATCGTGGCTTTCCCACAAAGGAGTTTGTAAAAATTTTGAAGGGGGCTTAAACAGTCATGAATTTCCCTTGAGACCTGGTAAAGATGCTCATTGTGTCTGGATTGGTGCTTCATGGTGGGAAGAGCTGTGTTGTTTCTGTCCTTTGTGTGGCAGACATGACTTTAACTCTGAATCTCCAGACTTTCTCCTAAGAGACAGGCTGCTTGGGAAGAGGGTGGAGCAGTGTGTAGGAGAGCTCTTCGTACATTCTCTGTGGCCTTTGCACCCCATGGGTACACAAATCTTGCAGTAATCTACAGGCCCTGCTCTGGCAGCAGTGTTGGTGTCCAGCCCTGTCTCTGCCCTCAGTCCTGACACAGAGGTTCACAGGAGAGTGGCACACACCTGCTTCCTGCAGAGGAGGGTAGACAAATGTGTGTGCACACAAACACATGCACACACATACACATACACACACACACACACACACACACACACACACACACACACACACACGCACCATTCATTTCAAAACTGAAGTAGAAGTTGTTTTAGGAAAAGGCCCTAAGGATGGCAGACATGAGAACAGCTTCCCAGAAATAGTGGATGGGGAAGAGACAAAATGGATGCCAGGAGCTCTGACCACAGGAATGGTGGTCTTGACCTAGGATGCACAGGGCCCATCTCAGAAGTGACCTGTCAACACATAAGCCTGGCAAGGCAGATGGAGGGTCAAGCCTCATATCAAAAAAGAAAAAGAAAAGAAAAGAAAAGAAAGTACCTAAGGTTTTGAAGAGGGGCATCCATGCCTTTAAAAGGTCATCCTGACAGCATTATTCGATGGAACAGAACAGGGAGCTGGGAATACCCAGGGCGAGCACTAGGATCACTGCAGAAACTCAAGTGAAGTAACCAGTGTGGGTTTGCAGGAGAAGAAAGTCATTGGAAAGCCACCCTGGAGTCCTCTTGACAACTCCTGGAGGAAGAGGGAGATTTATTTAAGTTGGGTGATTTGCTGGTGATAGCATTTTCCGGAAAGGAACACCGGAAGAGAAACACAAGTGGGGACATTATGAATCGTGTCCCGGCTTCCCTGGTGGGATGAAAAATCAGCAACATCAGCTGCTGGGTCTTTGGGAATGCCAGCATGAGGGTGAGGCTAGAGAATCCCAGTGGGGTTGGGGATTAACAGAAGGATGGAACCTAGGGATATCCTGAGGAGGGAAAGCCAGTCACAGGATTCTTATGTAAGAGCTGATCATCCCTGTCCCCAAGGAGCTAACGGTCCAAAGGGTCGACCTACCAGGAAACAAGCCATTCAAGGGCCAGCAGTAGTGGGAGGATTGTATTCATGTTTTCCGAACACAGGTCATTTGTGTGTCTTCATGAGTCGGGCTGGGATGGGGTGGGAGTGAGCATAGTGAGCAGAAAGAAGGGAACTAGGTGTTGCAGGAT
Organism: Peromyscus nudipes; assembly: GCA_902168325.1. NCBI lineage: Eukaryota > Metazoa > Chordata > Mammalia > Rodentia > Cricetidae > Peromyscus > Peromyscus nudipes. The sequence continues at coordinate 28,108 of CABHPH010137999.1, read as the reverse complement.
TAGCACAAGCTGGTGTGGAAAGACCAGATCTGAGGTTGGAGTCAAGGGCAGAGGGCCAAGAGGGCCCATCAAGAAGGCGCTGTAAGAATCTGCGGTGGTTTTCATGAGTTCTAGATATCCACCCAAGACATTTATTCTCCATCTTCAAAAAGTGCTGCATGCTCACAGTTGAATTTACAGGAAACTAATAAAAATTACATAAAGATTCCTTAGGGATAAGTGGGGTGAAACCTAGGAACAGAAAGGGAGCCAAGTCCTCAGAGAGTCCTGAGGAGAAGTGGTCCAGGGCCAGTGCCTGGCGGCCTTTCAGTGTCCCTCTCTGTTCCCTTCCTGATCCAAGGGACGCTCGGAGAGCCTGTGTGCCTTCCAGTGGGGAGTGCTCACTTACCCCTTTGAAAGTCTGGAGAACATCATCTCACTTTACAGTCTATTTCATGATTAGTCCCTCAACAATCTTTAAGCAGTTTTTATTACTTTGTTCTAAGTTTAACGATGAGTACATAGCATTTTTAAAGAGGGAGCTAGAATGTCTTAGGTACAAAGAGATTTGGAAGTGCATGAGAAATCACAGTGGACTGACAGTGAACTCATTAGAAAACTCCCTGCGTGGAGAAGGAGAGAAAGAGCGTGACAGCTGATGACTCCAAAGGAGAGTGGCGGAACATCCCTTAGCCCCGTTCCAGGGATGCCTTTAACCCTACTGCGCAATTTCAGGCAGAAGCTGGCATTCCTAGACAAGTTGGCAGCCCTGTCGGGTCCAGTGCTTTTGCTTGCTGACCTGTTCCTCTTTGTCCGTCCCTCTCAGCTTTCTGGCGGCTGCGAGCTGACCGTTGTGATCCATGACTTCACGGCTTGCAACAGCAACGAGCTGACCATTCGGCGTGGCCAGACCGTGGAGGTTCTGGAGCGGCCTCACGACAAGCCTGACTGGTGTCTGGTACGCACCACCGACCGGTCCCCTGCAGCAGAAGGCCTCGTACCCTGTGGCTCACTGTGCATCGCCCACTCCCGAAGCAGCATGGAGATGGAGGGAATCTTCAACCACAAAGGTAAGCCCCAGGGAGGCCAGAGGAATGCCCAGTGAAGCCTTGTCTGCGCGGCAGGCCAGCACACAGGACGCTCCTGTCAGTACCTCTTCAGGACAATGCCTTATCGCTGTCTACAAGGCTCGGTGATGGAAATGGGATCCTGCCTTTACTCAAACTGTGATCTCCTTTCACAAGGTGGAGTAAGACAGGACATCAGCTTCAAAAGGGCACTGGGGGGAAGAGGTGGTGGCTCTGCTGGGAGCCAGTGCCATTCATAATTTTCTTCCAGTTTGCTTGAAGCTGGCAGGGGAAGCAACAGGTAAGGGAGGTGGGACTGAACCCATCCTCTTTTGAAACAGATTATCACATCACCTTTCTGTGCTATCATTAAATTCCTGGAGACCAAATTTGGGCCTGAGATTTATTTAGCCAGTCCATTTTATAGCTGTGTAAATGAAGAGTCTGGGGCTTTGCCAAGCTCCACAGGAGCATGCATGGGGAGAATGGAGCTGACCCTGAGAGGTGAAGGCCTTCTGTGTGCCTGCAAAGACGTGGCTTTTGGAGACCTGCTTTAACATTTGCAAAGCATGTAGCATTCCCGGGCAGCTCCTCCAGATTACGTTGTCAGAGCCGAGTGTGGGTGTCAGCGTTCCTGTGAAGATCATGAAAGTCTTTACAAATGGCCACCACAGAGGCTGCGGGGCTGACGGCTGCTGGGCATGTAAGAGTGGCTTGTCCTGATGGAGGTGTGCTGCAGATGGGAAAGAATGCTAGAGTTTTCTGGAAAAGACTCTTTACGTGTTGAAATGACATTCCATAGAGGTGGTAAACAAACTGTGTTGTTGAAATTAGCGTTTCTTTTTATTTTTTTCCATATGGCTACTAGAAAGTTGGGTGGACAGACACAGCTTGTGCTGTGTGCCTGTTGAGTGGGCCTGGCTTACTCGTTCATCTTGGTGAGAAGTTTCTGCCCTGGAGGAAACAGTGTTCTCAGCTTGTCTGAGGGTGCAGTGGGCCGCGCGGCCCTTTCAGCCTGCTGTACAGTACTGGAAAGTGGGTGTCCTTCTGGCTTTGGGGAGCACAGCTGGCTTTATCTGAGCGAACGTCGCTCTACTCTGCCATATTCACCTCTTTTCCACTAATTATAGAATATTCTAGCAGCTTTCTCCACTTCCCTCCACCCTCACGCACATCCGGACAGTCCCGGTGCTGTCCTGGAGCTGCCATGGTTTAATTCCTTTGAGCTGAATGAAGCTGCCCAGGACACAGCCTCCAGTTAGCACAGCTCATTCATTATTGCCAAGCTCTGGGTCCCCAGGGCCCTGCATGTGAACTCACTGTCACGTAGTGAGAAACAGGATGAATGAGACTCAGAAAAAGCCGAGTATCATTTTTCATCTCTGGGAACTCTGCAGGTTTAGAGTAGTGTAGACCTTTCTGTGACTTGGAGCTGGAATTCAGGGAGAAGTCCCCCGGCACTAAACTGCACTCTTCCTAGCCCACGGCTGACTCAAGGTTACCTGATCCATGTTAGTCCTTAAGTTTGGACTGGAAATAAAGTTTGTGTATCCTCCTGAGGAGCCCTGGTGAACTTGAACATGCCACATATAGCTCTTGTACTGAGGCATTTGCTGTGCCTCTCCTGTGTGTGCTCTTTACATCCTGGTTTCCACAGCTGCAGCTTAGCTGAGGCAAAGAACTCCTGCGTCCTCAGCACACTTGACTTTGTCTTGAAAACCTACAGTGAATGTGGGGTTTTGCTTGTTCTTAAGTGGCCATTTTGTTTTTCTGCCTGAATGCGTTCTGTGATATCCAGCCTCTGAAATATCACCCCTTCACTCACAGGCCTCTAGCACCCCATTCTCACAGCTGTACCTGCTGTGAGCACAGTGGGTGGTTCAGGGCTCAGGTCTTCAGTTTTCTCCTTTTCCTGCTTTGTTTTAATTTTCTCAGAAGGAAACTGAAGGCTGGCTGGCCACTCCCTCGGTATCAGGACTTGGGCAGCAACAGTGCAGTAGGTCAGGGGAGGAAAACTGTCCTTCAGCTTCCGAGGGTCTCTGACAGAGAATCTTGTGGGGGTCGGGCCCAGGAAGGGTAGCCTTGACCAGAGCCTTTGTCTAGCAGACCGGAGGCCATTGTCCTGAAGTCCAGGCAAGAAAGGAGTAGGAAGTGAGACTGTAACCCAGAAAGGAGACATAGTCTTCAGAGGCCTCTGCCATCTTGGGAAGCACAGGACCTTGACTTGCCTCTGACCAGCCCACAGCCCATTCTCCTGTCTGCTGTGTGGTGCATTCTGCTGTGTGGTGCATGACTGTAGGTGGTGAAATGTTGGTGTGTGCTGGGCTCTTGGTGCGGGCTGTGCTAGTCCACCTGGTGCCCGGTGTGAAGCCTCGTTCACTGTAAGAACTCTGGGCTGGGAGGATGCAGCAGTGAGGGAGGGAAGCCGAGAGCCAGGGCTTCTCACAAGACTCAGTGGTATCATTCTACGGCTGGATCAGACCCCTTTGGGGACGTCCCATAAGCAAGCTGGCTTGCGTGTCCCACCCCACCGAACTCCTCAGCTTGAAGACTATTATGTATCTATATCCCTTTCAGTAATCCCTAAAAGATAGTTTTTAGCAGTCTGAGTCTTAGCACTCTGCCCTTCCAGGCAAAATGAAGAAGTACATTGCTCTCTACTCCTGGTCTTACTGGTCTTAGCAGCTTTTTATTTCATAACTCCATGTCGAAACAGCTTAAATTTCCATACACTTTACGAGTGTAGATCTATGACCATTGAAGTTAGCTGTCCGGTTGCTTGTGAAGAATAAGCTGCTTAAAGGTTCCCTGTGAGCGCCCATATCATCTGGGAGGTCTCCCCGCTCACTGTGAGTGGAGCTGGGGCTCTCTTGGTGGCCCTGAAACTTGACTAGCCCTGGAACTGTTTTGGACAGGGAGAAGGCTTGGGATTCATGAGAGCCAGGTGTCCTGTCTCAAGACATTGTGTATCTATATGGTGATTTCAGGAGGATAAAGATGAAGCTTGCATAAAACCAACTTAAAAAGAAACCGAGTCACACAGTTTACGTTTCAAGAAAATGTTTTTGAGTCTGAAACTAGACCCTACTGTGAGCATTACTCCATGGAGAGAGCTTTCCCCTGTGAGTGGGAAGATTATTTTGGAAAATTGCATTTCTGCTATCCTCTGCAGACAGACAGATGGCCTGGGGTGTTGACATTGCCCTGGTCTGGCTGCCATTCTTCTTCCTCACAGCATCTTAGTCACCAACTCAGCAGACAGTGCATGTACTAAAATAGAATGTGGCTTCAGCAAATCCATGCTTGGCCAGCCTTATCTGTCTGTGGTCTGTGCCGTCTGCTGTGACTTCAGAATCTGGGGCTGGCCTTGTGCAGAGGGTCCTGCCTTTGCTCCCAGCATGCACAAGGTACACCTTACACTGAGAACCTATTCCCTTGGGAACAGGCTTTGACTAGCTGGCAGTGGGTGTCAGCTAACTCTGGTAAACTCCAGTAAAGAAAGCCGAGTGACCTTTCCTTCCCAGGGTCTCAACTTGTGAAGCTTCTATTTACGTGGTCATAGGAGTAAACAGGAACATCAGAAATGCCTGTATTTCCTAGGAGACCATTTCAGAATGTCCTCTTTGCCTTGTGATAGCTCCACCGGAGCTGTTCTCGTATTCACTCACTCATTCCTTCACTCATTCATTCATTCCATGTGGCATTAGAATTGAATCCAGGTCTGTACCCTAGTCTACTGTTTGACTTTTTATTTTGAGACAGAGAACAGGTCGTTTCTCTCTGTATCTCCTCACCCCTTGGTCTCTCAAGTTACTCAGCTTTACTCTGTAACCCAGGCAGGCCATCCTCCTGCCTCAGCCTATAGAGTACCAGGTGTTACAGGCCTGAACCCCAACCCCCAGAAGCACTTTTGTTTTTTCATAACCAAGAAGGTTCTAGTGCATTCCACCACTGTGGGAGGACCACTCAGTGGCCGCAGTACCCCAGGGTGAGAGTCAGAAAATTGAGGATGTTCAGGAAAACATGGTGTTGTCTGTGTCCCTCAGTAAGGCAAGTTATTATCACAGACTTCCTATAGGCTGCATATCCGCAGTACAGAGTGGAAGTCTGTTACTGTTGTTAGTTTTATGGTTGTATCCTGATAAAATGTGAATTTGTATCAGAATCTTCTGGGGAAGTCCTTTCATGGCGCTCACAGGTTCTCTTCATCTGGAAGACCACCTAGACAGCCTGCATCCTGGCGTGAACCCTCGTATCCTGCTTTCCTCCACAGCCCACTGCCACACAACATGTGTTAAAATAAGCTGAACGTGGACGTTCCCTCTCAGCCCCATACAACTGTGTCACCAAAAGTAGGCTTTGGGAGAACACCCCTTGGCACTGAGTGGCCCTGTGGTTCTAGCTTTGGTGGGGAGTGCTCACCGGTGTCTCCTGTCTTCGGCGCCCTGGATTCTGACTCCTCTCGGCCGATTTTGCATCCATAGGCTCGATCTTACCATTCCTGCCAGCTCTGCCATCAGAAGTTTATGATTCTTAGAAAGTTTTTCTGAATAAAGCCAGTTCAAAGCCTACATCTTCTCCTTATGCCAGCCCATAATGAAATGAAATGTGGGCTTTCTGCTAGCGCTTTGATGTGTCTAGAAAAAAACAAACAAAACATCTACTTAGAAAAATCAGCTACATCTCTTAAGGTGTTTATAATTATAACATTTATTTTTCTCCTTTGGCTGAGAAAAATAAGGAACACAAATGAGAAACCAACGCCCTTGTCTGGTGTCTGAGGCTCTAAACTAGCGGCTGTAACTCAGTATCTACCCTTTACCACAGCAAATCGGGTATCAAAAGCAACAGTCTGTGGCTTTTGGCTTAAACACAGAACCTGTGGAGACGTGCGTAGGTCCACATTGGTGAGAAAGCACAGGATCCTCATCTCAAAACAGTGACATGTGACGGCCATCAGTATCAGGCAGCCTTTTCTTTAATCCAGATTGAAAGTCAGGAAGTCTCCTTTCATTTGAAGTTACCTGAAATGTAGTTTTTCCTCTGGGCTCGACCTGGTCCACATTCTTTCCTCTCTCCAAGTCTAGCTGAGGTTTTCTTGTCCACCCCGTCTTCATCAATAATTTCCCTTCTTTGTTGTTCGCCCTACCAGTCTGTTCAGATCTAAACTACGTTGGCCAGCTAGTAACCTGGCCACATAGCTGTCTTCATCATGTCCTGCATGATCTGTTATAACAGCATGTAATGTTGGTATTACCCTGCAGTCATCTTCCAGTTTACAATTCTGTGCATAAGTGCCTTCACAGCCCTGGGCCTTTGCCAACATCCATCCATTACTTCCCCCCCCCCCTTCATCTTACAAATCTGATTTTTTTTACCCCTCCAGCACCCCCAACCATTTTTCCTTCTCCCAGGTCCCGGCAACCACTTGTTACTTTCTATCCTTTGGGGACCAGCTTACTTTATTTAGTATAATGTCTTCAAGGTTGGTCCTGTTGCATCACGCTTCTATATCCTTCCTTACAGCTGATCTTCTACTCTACCTGCATGCATCACTTTGATGGACACTTGCTGTCCACAAGGGCATCTAGATACCCGCTTGAATCCCTGCTGTGGGTATTGTGGGTGTGCAGCAAGAGGTGGAAGTACTGGACCGCATGCTGCTGAACAGGGTCTTTCCTCAAGGCACATGTTGAAATCTAATTCCCAGTGTACTGGTCTCAACAGGTGGGTCCCAGGGCAGGGCTCTTGTGAGCAGAATCAGTGTCCTATTGAAGGAGCCCTTTTGCCCTCCCATCAAGTGAGAACACAGGCATCATCTGAGGAACAGACTCACCAAATGCTGAGTCTTCCAGCACCTTGATCATGGACTTGTGCTGACTTTAAGTACCCCCATTTTAAGATACTTGGTTGCAGCTGCAGGTATAAATAAAGAGATACATTAATCCCACATTTAATTTTTTGAGAATGTCATCTCTGTCTTACTGGTTTTGTATCGACAATGTATTTCAAATTCAGTCTCTTCCCCATTTCTGCCATTACCTCCTGCCACCTGCCACCCCAGCCTTGCTCCTTGCCCACTCCCCTTGCACCTTGTACACAGAGCCCATGGCACAGTTCTTGTTGAAGTATCAGTAGCTTTCTGCTGACCTAGAATAAAATACCGTTTTCCAGTCCCCTAACGTATCCCCCCCCAAAACCTTTTATTTCCAACATCAATGTGTTCACCCACAGACCCTGTCCCCTTGATGCAGTGTATCAGATAAGCAAAGAGAGCCTTCCCCTGCTTTCTCAGCCTCAAACATCACTTCCTGTCTCATTTCACCAATCAAAAAATCCTCTGGGAAAGCCTAAAGGAGAAAGCCATTCATCCAGCGATGATGTGGGAGGGAGGCCCGACAGAATTAATCTTGATCTAAATCACAAGAGTTTCACCACCTTGGGGCAACCTGGAAGGAACGACTCTAGTTTTAAAAGCTCTGATGACGACCAAAGACAGAGAAACTATTAGAAGTCATTGGAAGATCTTCAAACAGATTTTAGTGAGTGATGGCTGTGGGTATCAAGCTAAGCTTGTAAACATTATAGCAGACAGAACTACAAATAAACAGTGGTGTGGTCATTAGCAGAAAAGCTCACTGTGCATCCAGCGCTAAAAGGTAGCCATAAACAAAGAAAATGGACACATTGTAAGGCTAGTCACAGAGGCCTCTGCTCCAGGGATTCCCCAACTGGGATACACACTCAACAGATTGGTAAGGAGACAGACAAGTAACTTCTTTTTAATTCCACTTGTCGAGTTCTGTTCTTTCTTTTTTAACTTTAACATTATACACTTTATAGATTTATTGTTTACTAAGGCCATCATTCAAATTCAAAGAAATAGATGCTGTTCGGCCACGGGCTACTCCTGAAACGACTTATAATTCCTTGAGGTGGATGGCTGAGGCTTGATGCTGGGCCTGTGAGCTCCACAACTGATTCTGATATGACCACATGTATAACCACTATATCAGTATGAAATAAGGGTGTGTTTCCATGAGGTGCAAATTACAGTGTGTCTGCGGATCATTCCTCCCTCCATAGCTACTTCCCTCAAGTCACCCCTGTCCACGGCCTCCCTAATGTCTGGACAGGTGAGGTCATGCTGTGCCTAAGGACTTGTGGCTTTAGGATGAGGCCAAGTCTCCCCTTCATTCCCATGCCCTACCCTCACCCCATGTTGTAGAGATGAGACCAAGGGACAAGAGCTTCCCTGAGGTCTACCGGTAGGGGATGGGAACTTCATAAGGTCACCAGGTATATCTACACTCAGGAAGCCACACCCAGGCCATCTGCATTCCCAGCTGACCTTAAACAGAGGACATGCCACAAAGTTTTTCCCTTGGAGAATAAGCAAAGACTTCTGAACCCCATCCAAACCACATTCCCAGTCCTCAGGACAGCCTCAAACCTTCTGGTCACAGCATAGATGGCAGAGGAACACCTGCCCCTCCCCCACCCCTGCCCCAGAGCTCAGGCCTCGCTCTCTCTTCCCCCCTGGATGGTAGATTTAAGATGTGCATGTCCAGCACCAAGGACCTCTAGCACATGGCCAGTCCAGGCTGCACCATGGACACCAAACTCAGATCCATTTCTGGCACCTCCTCTGGCCTAAGGATGACACAGCCCCAAGTCCAAACTTCTTCATCCTGAGAGCAGCCTCTCAAGCGAGGATGGGTCCATGTGGCCATCACCACCCCCAAGCCTGATCCTCAAGCAGTTCCTCACAGGCATCTCCATGATTTGCCTCCATTCACTCGCCCAGAAGGTGACTTAGAAGCTTTCTATCTCGGATGAGACTGAAATAACTCGTGACTTTTAAATGACCTAAAATGGCTCCAAAAAGTGCAGGGTATCAAAGTTTTTAGTGACATTAACAAGTGATTCTGGTGTGTTCATGCATTTGCATCATACCACGTGATCACTGCCATCAGAGAACACCCCAGGTTCACTAATACATAGGCATTTCAAACCCATACCTGCCCACATATTCTTCAAAATACATATAATGGGAGATCTGTGTGCAGCTTTTTAATTCACTTGGAAAGAGCCATTTTATTCTGTTTGAACAGCTGCTAATGTAAATCCCTGTGGGAAGAAAAACTGAAGAACATGGAGTCGCACTAAGAATTAAAAACATTGTCCCTGAGCACTGCATATCCAAGACTGAGTAATCAATCCCAGACCTGTGATTAAGGAGTGCTTTCTGCAGAGCATATAATTACGGAGCCACACAAGCGGCTATTATTCTGCAGAGTGTTTCATACTGGGAGCATTTTCCCATTCCAACTTTACATTTAAGTTCTTCTCAAAACAGGAACAATACATGAGCAGGCATTGACAGTATCCATATTAGGTCACCACAAAATTATAGATATTGCCAGGGCATAAACAGTGAGAAACCATCTTCCCACACCTGCTTTAAATGGCCATGGCTTGCTGGGTACAATGATGTACACCTGTAATCCCAGCACTCAGGAAGCAGAGATAGGAGAATTGTGAGTTCAAGGCCAGCCTGGTCTACCTAACAATACCATATCTTTAAAATAAAATAAAAAGCTATGGTGGTGGAATTATGAAAACAAATAGAAACTGTGGTGGGCAAGCGTGGCAGGGAATGTGAAACAGGCCATCAGGGATATGGCAGGTACTGGGCCTTTGGGACCTACTCCCACCTCTCAATTTCTGAAAGATAGACTTAAAAAAAAAAAACCTTCATTTCTGACATTGCATAGACGTCAGAGTACAGTTAACTAGTCAAATGAGAGATTCCTCTTAAATGTGTGCATCCTAGCACTTAAAGCTGTCGGAACTCAGAGGATGCATTTGATGAGAACTTCCACACTCAGCTTTGTCTTCAGGTTGCAGCAGGTGTGCAGCTGCATGGAGCACGCCCACCGTCCGTGTCCTTGAGCTTGTCCTTGGTTCCTGGTGCAGCTTAACGCCCGTGGCTCTAAGGGTACCTGATAGACTACACTCAGGCTTTAGGGTGGGTCTGGCAGGCTAGACTGTGTGTCCCTGTGTTCGGGGAGGTGTGAGGGGACACGTTGGTCTGGGTCCCAGAGCAGTTCCCGTACAAACAGAAGTCCAGTAGCTTTGGCTGTAGACGCACACTTCTGAGCCGGAGTACACAGAGACGGGACAAGGCAGCTGAAACCATCTGATTGTTTTTGAACTGAAATTCAAAGTTCTGCATTCATGGAAAAGCACAGGAGCGAGCAAGCACAGGTCTACTTTCCAGACAACTCGGAATAAAGAATGCCAGAGCTGGCTCACAGTGCAGGCGGGGGAAAGGAGCCCGTCTGAAAAGCCCTTCAAATCATAACCACCCTGTCCTTGTCCCATGCTTCGTTTGGGAGTTTGGGGGAAATCATGACCTTGAGTCACAGTGTGGAATGATCATGCTTCCTGGAGTGTTCCCGAATCTGTTGATCGGCCCACACTGGCCTCTCAGCACACGCATGACTGGTCTGCCCCCAGTGTGATGCTATGCTCAGAAAAGACCGCAGTAGACTCCCACACAGGTCCGCTGGAGTCCATACAGAACACAGGAGGAGCAGAGGGCAAAGATCTGCACTTGGAAGCCATCCTTCCATACCTCTCATGTTCCCTCCAGAATCCATCAGTAGAAACAGAAGGTGTATATGGGGCAGGGGGTTACATTGTCACTTCAAAATTAATCGTGCAATGTTAGGTGTGAGAAACGGAATCGTAAGAAAGCTGAGACTCTGGAGGAGAGACGAGACTATCATGGCCGCAGAAGAGCCGTCTGACAAGTTCCTTGTGTGTGAAAAGTGGTTTGATTCATAAGCTTCATCCCTTAGGAAGATTCATAACTTTGTATAGTTTAGAGGAGGAGAGCCAAGAAGCTGCCTTTCTGCATGCTTTGAGAACTACTACCACTTACTCTGCATGGGAGACTCCTAATCTGCAGCTCTTCCATTAAATCTGTAATGAAGATGTAAACATTTTAGAGAGATTAAGAAATATTTCCATACAGATGCCTGGTCTATAGGGTAATCTATCAAAAGCCCACCTGATAGGCAAACACAGGGACAGGCTCATGAATCAATCTGTATGAATGAGTTTAAGGAATTATTCCCCCCACACATCAGGTAAGTAAAATGGAATTAGGAGAATTCAAAGGGCTTAGTACATATCAAATCTTATGGATTTATGGAAATAAAAATTATACTTAAGCAAACAGCACTGCATGGCAAGTTTTACTGAGGTTTTTACTTGTCTGATTAACTTACAACTTGCTCACATACTTGCCTTTCTCCAGAATTTTATTTTTCCCTTTAGTCCATCAATTCTATTTCTAGAATTCTATAAATATATGTTCCTATGAGTCCAGTGGTCCACATGCTGAGTTACCCATGCTTCAGGGTCTCTGTGTGCCACAGTATTCGGTAAACTTGGCTTCTTGTGCACTTGGAGCATTACACATGCAAGAAAGACAGGAGCAAGTTTCTGTGTGACAGCAACATAGAGTCAAGCTACAGAGGAGTCGGGAGCGGGGGATAGATACAAATCCATTTTTATTTGCTGAAAAGCACTAGGAGTGTAAGTTAAAAGAAAAAAGAGGTTTATCTACATGTGACAAGTATAGAAATTGAGTTTATACTTTGTTGTGTTTTATTTCTGAAATGCTTAATATCTAAAAGAAAAGAGTTAAGTCTTACAATGTTCTTTATTCTGTCTAGAAAATATATGTGTTGTGGGGGGGCGGTCACTGAAACTGTAGGAAAGGTTTTTCTGAGACTAGGTAGATGCCTGCGCCTCCACCAGATCTGCTCCAGGAGTAGAACATGTCTGTTATGGAGCACACACATGTCAGGAGAAAAAAATGTGTTCATCCATTAAGCTGCTATTACAGAGCCCCAGGCCAGTGGCTCTAACAGAAGTCTCTTCCCTAGAAAGCCAGCTCTAGAGGCCAGAGTCTAAGATAAGGGGTCAGCAGGCTGATGCCCTCTGACGCCTCAAGCGACCTCCCTTCATAGCCTCATTTACACACCTGCCTTGTCTGTGTCTAAATGTTTGTGTTAGAATGCTGTCAGACTAGATGTGAGCCACCCTACATGCAGGCCTTGTTTTGATCACCTTGGAGACTGTGTCTCATTCTGAGATACAGTGTTTATAACTTGAACAGAAGAATTTGAGAGATACATTTCAGTCTGCGACAGGTGGGCTGTTGGAGCCTTAGAAAATTAACAGGAAAAGCAGATGGAGAGGACAAACTGAGGATTTAAAGTGCCAGGCATTGCACAGCTTTTTATACATTCCATCCTCAAGAATGACCTCTCTGTGGCTCGAGAGGGTGTGCATGGACGTGTGTGTGTGTGTGTGTGTGTGTGAGAGAGAGAGAGAGAGAGAGAGAGAGAGAGAGAGAGAGAGAGAGCATAGAGAAGTTAACTAAGGTAAACAAGCTTAGTCCTTGATTTAAGAGGGTTGTTGGAGGGGGTGCGGGGTATATGTATATGAGAGAGAGTGAGATGTGTGTGAGATGTATGAAATGGAAGCACAGAGAAATTAACTAATGTAAACAAGCTTAGTCCTTGATAGAAAATGGGTTTTTAGGAGTAGGAGACATCTCTTTGATGGAGCTTTAATGAAGGAGGTGATGAAGCTTTAATCCAAGGAGGCAGCTGAAGCTTCAGAGGCAAAGTCAGTTGCCCAAAGCTGATTTCAAAGCTGGCTTGTAAGGTCCACTATGCCCAAGACTGCTCCCCCACTATAGCCCGGAGTTTCTCCACCCCTATCCGGGCTGCAGCCACTTATAAAATAATCACTCAGAGGCTTAATATTAATTGCAAATTATATGGCCTAGTACCTCAGGCTTCTTGTTAGCTAGCTCTTATAACTTAACTCAACACATTCCTACTAATCTATATGTTGCCACGTGGTCGTGGTGTTACCGGTCTGCTGGCGTCTTGGATGGCGAGCTCACGTCTCCCCCCACTCTCCTTTCTTCTCTCACTCTCTCTTGAATTTTCCCGCCTGGATCCATCCTGCCCTGCCATAGGCCAATGCTGCTTTATTTATCAACTAATCAGAGCAACACATATTCACAGCGTACAGAAAGACATCCCAACCCCCCCCACACCCCCATTGGCTTTGCACTCTTAAAAGGCTAGGCCCTTCCACAGCCTCCCAGCATGATCAGTTACTTGAATTATGACATGACCACTCTAAAAGCCGGGCACTTCCTGAAGAAGCCCCTTGCGGGGAATGAGTCTCTTGTGCCTCGTCTTTCCTGTCCTGCCCTAGTCAGTCACAGAATCTACTCACAGGCCACTCTCGCGCCGTGTGTGAAGATTGCTTTCCTTATGTGTCTGCAGCCTTCTAGCAGGAGTTAGAGGGCCTGCCCTGTTCTCAAACCTTACCACATGGTCTCCCTTCCTCTGGAAAGAGCTAGAGAATTCAGTTTCCGGTCCCGTCCCTATGAATGTGTGACTTACACCTTGAATTCTGAAATGTCACAGCATGGAGGCATCAGCAGCACCAGTTGGCTGTCTAGGGCTAGCTACATTGCTCTGCTTTTTTTTTTTTTTTTTTTTTTTTTTTTTT
>CABHPH010137999.1:0-14350 GCA_902168325.1 Peromyscus nudipes | reverse complement strand
GGGGGGGGAGGGGGAGGTGTCACCTTTTTTTTTTTTGAGAGTCTACCTGTCATCTTGAAGTTCTGCAAATAACACACTATGCTGAGGCATCAGAGAATGGCTTAACATAAAAAGAAGCGTCTGAATATTCTGTTGAAGAAAGGAAATCTTAAATCGCTTCTGAGAAGATAGTAAATAAAGCAATGAAAAGGAGCCTGTCTGGTTTTTGGCTCTCTGTTGCAGGGTTTGAATGCCCCATAAAGGTGCTTTTGTGGGCTAACACTGCGCAGAAGCAGTGGGAACTTGCATGTGAATGGGGCCCTAAGAAGCAGGGGTTCTGTCATTCCCCCCAACCCCCAGGGCAGGAGGTATTATCTTGGGGTAAAGAAACCAGAGCAGGCTCCTCAGGACAGGAGTATCTTTGTGTGTGGAACCTGAGAGACAGCCACGCGAGGCACAGCTGTGCTTGAGGGCAGCACTGTGGGCATATTGTGCGGAGCGGAAACACGGGGAGAGAACAGGGCCATAGAGATGGCACAGGGAAATGAGGGGTGTCATTCCAGAGACCCAGCACGCTCAGTCTCAGCACCATGTGCTCCTGGTTAGTAGGGCTTTAGGACCCCTGGAGATAGCCAGACTTTGACCTCGCCTGCCTCTTTTGATAAGTTGTCCATGTTTCTATCTCTAGCTGTTTGCAGTAACATAATGTACTTGTTTTTAACGTTTCCTTGAAATAGTGTGGGTCTTTCAGGAAAGCTGCAGAAATAGAATTCTGTTTTCTGGGTGTCCCTCCCCTCAAATTAGCATCACTCGTAACTGTGTAACACAAAATGTAACCCACATCCTCCCTCAGAAGTGGCCACCGAGGCTTACTGGCTCTTTATGTTCAGGATGCCCCCGCTTTGAATTCATCTGCTGTTTTTTTCAGAGTTCATGTATCTGGGTCACTTTGGCAGGAATGGCACTGAAACATTTGTGCCAGGACCATGGGAGAGGCCTGCTGTGCCTTGAGCGCTGGCCTTCATCACAGCTGTGACACCTCCCCACCCTGCTTCCCGGTTTTCTGATGGTGATTAGTCAATGCCACATGATGATGTATTTTTATAAACTATGCAAATATTCTTTCTCTCCTGCTTTTCTGCTGTTGTTTTGTTTTGTTTTGTTTTGTTGTTTTGTTTTGTTTTGTTCCCAGCCATCAGTAGTTCCACCTACAGCCATCATTTGTGTACTGCCAGCCAGTAGTAGTATCTGTTTTTCTCATTCCTTGTAAATTTATGAAATGGGGTTTTTCTGTAAGGCTAAGCTATCCGTTTGTGACATTCCTTTATTTATTTAGTCATCTATTATACAGTTTTCTGTAGCTGGAGAGCTTCTCTCCAGGTCCCACCAAGCCCCCACAGTCCCACAACCCACGTATAAAACAATCACTCAGACGCTTATATTACTTATAAACTGTATGGCCATGGCAGGCTTCTTGTTATCTACTTCTATCTTAAATTAACCCATTTCTATTAATCTATAAGTTGCCACGTGGCTCGTGGCTTACCCATACCTTACATCTTGCTTCTCATGGTGGCGGCTGGCAGGTCTCTCCCTCTGCCTTCCTGTTCTCTCAATTCTCCTCTCTGTTAGTCCCGCCTATATTTCCTGTCTGGCTACTGGCCAATCAGTGTTTTATTTATACAGAGCGAGATCCACAGCAGTTTTCTGGTATCTTACACTCAGTCAGCACTCTCCTGCTTCCCAACAGAATTCTAGCATTGGTCATTAGGAGCCCCTCCTGGGAACTGTTCCCAGGTTCCTGTCATGTCATGGGCATGACCTCACCTGCTGGTGAGAAGTCTGTGTTTGTGAGGCTACCATCTTGAAATCACCCCTTTCCACAAGGAGCCGGCCTGGTCCCTTCTGCTGCAAAAGGGCTTAGACACCAAGACCGGCAAGATGGGCCATTTATGTGAGGCCCTCTCAGCAGAGGTGAAGGGAAGGCTAATTTTCTCCCTTGATTGTTTCCTTCCCTCTCCTTTCTCTCTGCGTTTGTGTTCGTACCATATTGAAGTCACTGCCGGACCTCTCCCTTTCCCTGTGTGTGACTTCTCTCTTTGACAGTAAAATGCCTGGGTACCATTATCCACATTTGTTCAACCATAGTTAAACCTGTGTTGTCTCCTGGTAGAATATTTCCCTAGCTAGAGTACTCACCCTGCACCTCACCAGTCATTTTAGAAAGACTAACCCACCTCCCTGTGAGAAGCAGGCCTCCCTCGCACTCTCCTTTGTCTGGGTTTGCAGTGTGCAGATAGGATGTGTTTCCAGAGCTGGTTTGCTTAGTTCCTTCCCCTTCTGCTTCTGGGTGCTGGTTCATGTATCACATCTCGGCTCCACTCTGAGCACATAGGCCCACACACCTCACTGCCTTGTTAGTTTGCTAGGACTGTGACGAAGTACCACACTCTAGCTGATGTACATAAATTACAGAAGTGTAGTTTGTCACAGAAATGTATTTCTGGAGGCTAAAATAGGAATAGAGGTATTCACAGGGTTAGTGTCTTCCCAGGCCTGCCACTGGCCATCGCCTGTGGTTACTGTTAGTGAGCACGTGACTTGACCCTGTCCCTCTCTCCTAATCTACTTTCTATAGAAAAACCAGTCCACTGGCTGCAAGCTCACCCTACTGACTCCTGTTTGTGCTTGTTTGTCTGTTTAGTAAGCTAGGGTCTTACCTATAGTAGCTCAGGCTATCCTGAAACTCACTATGTAGTCCAGGCTAGCCTTGACTTCATGGCAGTCTTTCTATCTCAGCCTCCCAAGTGCAGAATTACAGGCATGAGCCGTCCTGTGTAGATCCTCCATCTTAACTCAATTGCCTTTTTGAACTCAGTCTAAAAACACAGTCCTATTCAAGGGCACTGGAGGTCAAGACTCCATTGTGTAAATTTAGAGGGACACAGGTTAGCCTATAACTTTCTCAGTCCTTGTAGTTCATAAATATTTATTTGGGGTATATGTGAAATATAACCATGATTCCAAGAGCTGAAACTCGATTTTATTAACTATGCTACTCATATTATGACATTTATGACCCAATAACTAGTAAATGTATGACTATCATGTCCCAGTAAACTCATTGCAAGTTGAAAATACCGGAAGTTGAAAGTGCATTTAATATACCTAGCCTCCTGAACATCTCATTTACCACAGCCTGCCTTAAACACGCTCAGAACGCTTCCATTGGTCTGCAGTTAGCCTAATCATGTGGCTGTTTTATGTCTTATGTAATTCACTGAATGCTGAGCTGTAAGGAAAAGCACAAGTGTTACCACGTGTGTTTTCAGACCATCGTAAATTCAGTCCCCAAATCCCAACTTACATAATGTTCTAAGTCAGGGACCCTTTGTATTTATATCCATCATTTGTATCTTCCCAGCATGCCTTGCATTTGGAACTCATGAACAAACATTATGTCTTTATAACACTATCTTAGACTGATCTTCTGTTTTCTTTGTGACATACTAAATTATACGCCTAGCCATAAAATTAAAATGTCAAAAACATGAAAAATACCCCAAAACATTTTTCTTCCTTTGAAACTTCCCTTTTTGTTTCTATATAACATACCTGTTTCTCTGCCCAGTGCCTGAAATCTTTGTCTAACCCAACTCACTTATTTCTGCAAAGAAATAAGACTAAAACAACTCAGTTAGCTTTATTTCTTTGCAGACCCCCTTCCATCAGTTCTAAAGTGATTCTGCATCCCAACCCTTCGGTAGCCCCAGGTCATCCAAAATCCAACCTGTTGTCCTTACTCTGCGGCTAGAAAATGGCCCACTGCAGACAGGCTCTTGAATATACGCAATCACACAGTGAGAATGGACTCAACACTATATCTTAATGTCCTCCAGTTTCCTTTCTGTTCACCCCACATTGCCACCTCTGAAACTTAATTCTGGTCTCTCAAGTCACCCAATCTGTGTACACGTTCTCTCTTGTCTCTCTCCTTTCTATCCCTCTCTTCCTCTCTCTCTCCCTGCTAACAAGCCTATGTATTCCAGTTATGACAACAGAGGTGTGGTCCTCCCTCCGTGACCCTGAAACAGGAAGAAATGAGAGTTCGGGTATTGTTTCTAGGTGTTTGGGCCGTTGGTTAGAACTTAACCCTCACTTAGTTCTCCATGCCTTCTGTTTGCTGATCTCCAGACTTCTGCTGGCCCACTTCCCCATACAGTGGATTCCAGGTCAGTGGAACCTCTGCCCGGTACATCTTATGCTCACTTAACTGGGTAAAGGGCCCATGTACACATGGAACAGTCTGGCCCCAAGCTTCCATGAAGAGCAGGAAAATGGAGGAAAGCTCCCTGCCCCTGGTACCCCTTTCTCTTGCTGTACTGTAACTTCCTGGCATGTGTGAGCTAGAGATTCGGAGAGATTGGTCTCTGGAGAAGTTTCCCATACATCTGCAGCCAAAATTACTGTACTCACTTTCAAGCCTCAGCCCCTTCTTCCTTCACAGAGAACTTGCTTTGCACATGAGGTCATTCATTGCCCTGACAACTCGTTCTCTAGTTTTTAATTAATAGCCTGTCTTTGGCAGTCGATATTTTTAGACAGGGAAAAGGTAAACCATGTAATAAAGTTGATAGGTGAAACTTTAGAATGTCAAATAACTTGATTTCTGTAGATTGCAATTTTTAGTGCTTATTTTGCCAACAAACAGGGTTATATATTTGGTAATAAAGTTTCCTTTCCTTGTATAAAAAGTGCTCTGTGTGGGTTACACGTCTCCCTTGGTTCTGCAATAAGCATTCCATCTGGATCCATCACACACAGGACCGTTATGGGGAGAACAAGCCTCTTGCCTTGCTTTTGCTCTGTGAGAATATGAGGCTCATTGTGAGGCCATAAATGCCAAATCCTAGCCATAAAACTAAAATGTGAAAAACATACACAAGGCCCCACTTTGTGGCAGCTTGTGTTTAGACATTGGCCTCTGAAACCATTTTCTTTGCAAACTATGGATGTGTCATGTAATTTTTTACAGAAGTCTGCTGTTCCCATGTTTTCTTTCTTGGAGAATTTTTATAAGTTTATTTTGCAACAAATGCAGCAAAGTCTTAGGAAGATAAAACAACATTAATAAGTCCTGCACACCAGACGTGAACATAGAGAATATTCCAGGTGTTTCCAAAGCCTGAGTGGGCCCTCATAGTCTGGAGGGCCCACACTTGCCATAAGAAGCAAGGTCCACCCTGATTCAAAGGGGACTGTCCCCTTTGAACCGTCGTGGGTGAGAGGGGGCGAGGACACATGGGGACTGTCAGTGGCAGCTGTGCAGGCTAGGGGAAACACCTAGTTTCCCCGGGAGACAGAAATGAGAGCCTAAGACACGCTTTCATAAACACGCCTTTACACATCACATATAAGGGTATTTATTTTCTCTTGTCTGGCTGCTTCCTGGACTGTGGAGTGTAGCACTGCCCAGTGATGTAACCAGTTGGCTCTCAGACCGCATTACGTCTCTTTTTATCAAGTCTCATCAGGAGGCCCTGTTTGTTAGAGGTCTCTGAGAGGACCTCCCTCCAGATGTGCACAAAGCCCAAGTCAGTGAAGCTGTCCCGAAAGCCCAGGCTGGGAGGACATCTGTCACTTACATCTCACCGAGTGAGGAAATCCAGGGCTGGACAGTGCAGAAGAGAGACATCTGGTTCCCAGGGTGCCTGAAGAATTTCCTTGAGCTCCAATTAGAGTCAGTGTGGTAGAATGCAGTCTGTGCCTGGCTATTCCCACATGTGAGCCCCAACTGCTAGGCAGTGCTCAGAAGCCAGCCAAGAACAGAGGAGAGCTGCACTCAGCCCAGGCCATGGGCTGCTGCTCTTAGAGCTGCAGAGCCTCCATCTCCGCTGCTGAGTGAGTGCTCTGGCTGTCGTGTGAGGAGAGGTAGGGTCAGGGGTTCTGGACCGTTAGATCCCCACTCACCATGCCTAACGGAATTAAGCCAGCTGACACGTTGGACCCGCTGTCTTCTGTCGGCTCAGCCTACTGCAGCGGCAGACAGCCAGGCACCTGCAAGTACTGGATCCTCGACCTAGGTACGCCGCTTCTCCGGATGCTCATTCCGCACTTCTTTCTCCCCCTGCTTCCTTCCCGCCAGCTGCTTCAGCTCTTGATGTGTGTTTGGAAACAGAAATGTTTCATGTACTGATGCTCGCTGCCTTGTAAAGGGCTGGGTGGGAATGGCTTGTGGGGGACCCTGGAAATGTGGCCAGGAACCGAGACCAGGGCTGTGCTCAGGCATTGGTGCTGTGGGGCATCTCTAAAGCCTGGGCACTGCAGCAGATGCTCTCTTTTCTCTGAAATGGCATATGAACAGGCTAGTGTGATCTGTGCTCCAGCGTGCCTTCTCGTGACTTTAGCTGTCTCCGCTTGGGAGTTTTCAGACTAGTTGAAAGAATAACAGTGTTTTAGCACTGGTGTCTAGATTCTGTGTTTCTTTTAAGAACTGTGGCATGTAAGACAAAGTCAGATGGGAGAGATGGACTCTCCAGCCTCTACAGTCTGCATTAAGGGAGTGTGGGTGCTAGGGTCTGGCTTTGTCCATCAGATAGAGAAATAAAGGAAATGGGACCCTTACAAATGTCTCTTGAGAGACGCTCCAGTTTGGGGAGGATAAAGGATACAGAAAGCCCAAGTGAGGGAAGAATTAAATCTGCCCAATGCCTATGGCACTCGCCTTCTACATCCCAGGGTTGGCCGGCTTTCTGTCCATCACCTCTGGCATCTGGCACCACATGCAACCAACAAAATGATTTCTCAGGAGCTACCACCTACTTCCCAGGGGTGGTTTCTGCCAGAACTCTAATCCTGGTCTGGTTCTCTTTCAGTATCTGCTTTTACTTGCTTCTAGCCACTGTCCACATACACACTTCAAAGTGGGCAGCATGATGTAGAGCCAGAGGGAGCTGCTGAGACTCTCTGGGCACTTCTCATTCACTGTTAACTTGACTGAATAAGGATTAGTTGGGGTGAAGGGTCCCCAGTAAAGGAAGCATATCATGGGTAAAGGGGGGCACTGAATAGGCATTCAGCACTTGCGGGGACGTGGTACTGCTTACCTCTGGGTGTCCTTGGGAGGTCAGAGGGAAACAACAGATTTGTGTTTGATCTATAGACCCTTAAGGAAGTAAATATCGACCCTGTGAGTGTTCAATTTGCTTCTGGAAACATGGTTTTCTATGATATTTCTTCATAGGTTTCCTTCACAAAGCTATCAGTATTTTCAGTCACTGGCAGGTGGTGATGATGGTTTTTATCATATTTGTGTTAATTACACGGTCCAGAGTGGTTTTTTCTTGAGAGGTGATGCCCTCACTATGTGAAGGTTCGTGACCTGGATCTACCCAGTTAGGGATGCTGGCCAGTAGGCATTCCTGCGGTGGGAAGATGAAAGTAGATGAGGCATGAGCTCACTTGATTAAAAATAACTGATGCAGAAAAAACAATTGGTAATGTCAACGTCTGATGCAGAGTCTGGACCACTAGGGAGCTCTGGCGCATGTGCAGATTACCTCATCTGCATGAACTTTATCATCTCTCACCGAAAAGCGAGACTCCAGATAGAGCATCCCTCCTGGGGGTCATTGAGCGCCCCAGGCCTTTAATGGCTCTTGAGACATAACATTTTCTTTTCTGTAGAGGGACCTTCGAGTCCTAGAAGTATTTCATCCTTTAGGATTTCTTACTCTAGGATATTATTAGACTTTTTCATAATGGAGGGTGATTATGCTATGATATTTCCTATACATATTTTTTGTTCTGATAATTATTAAATTATTAAGAAAGTCTTAAGAGATATTCTTAAAGTTGGCACCACAGATTTTTTTTTATGTTGACCCACATTTAAAAAGAAGAGAAAATGCTGTTTCACACTAAAGGATGGATAGAGGGAAGTGAAAGTCCAGTCCCTTCCACTACTCTCGGGAAGATGGCTGACTGTTCATCATTTTCAAAATTTTACAGTAATTTAAGGCACCTTCCCCAACATTGTATCAGAGTCATATTTTAAATATTTACTGATCCTATTTCTACATTGATTATAGGAGGTTATATGTCCATCAGACTTGAACAGAAAAAAAGATTCTGACTCATAGCCAGGAAATAAATTCCAAAGCAGATTTCTTTATGCTTGTCAAGATTTCCAGAGTGGTCTCAGGCCATTTTGTGCACTTCTAAATGATGTGGGCATTGACCTCTGGGGAAAGGCCTGCATCTGCTTCCAGTACAGTGAGTGGGGTGGTACCTGCTGCAAGGGAGTCTGTTCTGCTTGCAGTTTCTACCTGGAAGCTTAGTTCACTTGTTGATGTTGCAGTGTGGTACCTTAGATAGCCTTAGGCAGAAGATTTAAATAATTGTTAGGAAATGAAAAAAGAGAAAGTAAAGTTCAGGACTGTCAGTGTGGTGCTGGCACACACCTGGAATCCCAGCATTCAAGAGGCTAAGACCAGGGAGTCTTGAGTTCCAGGCCAGCCTGGGCTATGTAGCTTTTATAGTTTTTTTTTTCTTTGAGAATTTCATACAGTATACTTTGGTCATATTTCTCTACCTCCCCTGGCTTCTCCCAGACCTCCCTATCCACCCAATTTCATGTTCTTTCTCTCAGAAATAAAACAGAATAAAAGTCCGTGTGTGTGATTGACATGCCCAGTAACACTCCATTGAAGAAAACTGATTGTACCTGCAGCCATCAGTTGTGAGGAGCTTCTTGACTAGGAGTGAGACTTAGTTCCCACTTCTCCTCCTTTGTGTTGGGGTTCTGCTAGGCACTGTCTTAAATAAATAAACAAACAAACAAACAAACAAATACATTTTTTAAAAAACCTGTAAATTGTCTCTTAGGTAACTCCAGTGAGAGCACCCAGTTGTATAATGAGATGGTGAAGCTGTTGAGTAGTTCATTCTGAAGTAGCCACACCCATGCAGGATCCAGTCCAGCACTGTCCATACCTCCTGCATTAGACTCTGGAAAAATCCTCCATAACAGTGAACAGATTCACATACAAGGCACTGTGTAGTTTGGAATTCCGAATTCAATTCAAGTCTTTCCTAACCTTTCCTGGAGGATAGGAGCACATCGACTGTTCACCTCAGTGTGAATAAATAAAGATAGTAGCCTCCTCAGAGGATTGTTTTGGCTGTGAAGACTGGCTGTTTCACATAAACCATGGACCAGTCTAAATTCTATCTCCACCACACCCCCACTTGAACACCACTAACTCAGTGGGGGGAGGGGGTGCACGCCTTTTAATCCCAACACTTGGGAAGGTAGATGAAGGTGGATCTCTGAGTTCAGGGCCAGCTTGGTCTACAGAATGAGTTCCAGAACAGCCAGTAGTACACAGAGAACTCCTGTCTCGAAAAGCCTTAAAAAAAAAAAAAAAAAAAAAAAACCCAAAAAGTCATTCGAAGTTTACAGTATGGTGTATGTATTGCACAGGGACACCAGGGAATAGTACAATACTGCAGAAACTGGAACCAGTACTTCTTCCCTCTCACTCCACCCAGGTGACTTTGGATAAGTGTGTTAGTGCACGGGTCTACAGTGACGTCATCGCACCCCTCACACACACCCCCGCACTGTTGGTTACTGTGTGCTTCAGAATCCTCGTTCACATTTGTTTATTGTATTTTTTTAAAGCAAAGTTCATTTATAAAATAATTTTGTTCTCACTTTTATAGGAAAGGTTTTACATGCTGCATGGATAATCATCCAGGGGAAAATGTGAAATTTTGGCTCATGTTACAGCTGATTTTATAGTGAATGTGGAATTTGGAGATACAAGTAGATACTAGTAATAACAATGGAGCTCCCTTCCTTGCGAGTAGCCTTAGCCATGCCGAAGTCCAGCTGTTGGGCAAAAATGACTTCTCCAGGTCTGGAATTGACTTTGCTAGACGGGGCAGGCATCTTGCTGGTGAGCTGCAGTCTCTATCTTTGCTAGTCTATCTTTCTAAGTATGCTGCAGCAGCTAGGCTTCAGGGAGAACACAGATTTATGGCTTTTCATTCTGAAGAATTTCCTCCAGGTGCTCCGAGTTGGCCTCTGGGGTGAGTGAGCAAGTCCATAAACACAGGGAGGTTCGAGTAATGAGCCTTGGAATTTGTCCAGGGAGCCTCGATTTCCTCTTCCCGCCTGCAGGAATGGGGGTGGGAGCTGGGCAGCCACAGACCAGATGCTCCGCTTCATTTTTTTTTTTTTTTTTTTTTTTTGCGGTTCTCTCCTAAGACCATGGAAATCTGAGGAACCAGATCAGGATCCTTAACTGTAACAACCAGAAAACTCACAAGCGTGGGAGCAGCAGGGAAGAGTCCCCATGGGCCACCACTGAGAATGTTTGGATGTGTCTCCCCTCATCTTTCTGTGTGCAAACCAATGTCTCTCTTGTTGACACTTTTAATATTTGACCATCCTTCTTTTCACAGAAGCACAACTGAAAATGCTTCTGTGTTAGCTCTTACAGTTAACTCTCAGTCCTGGGGTGAAAATGAACTCATGACTGTCATCTGGAAGAAGAAGGGCCAGGGGTCAGACTTGAGATGCACATGTATGAGTTCTAAGGCAGCCTCCCTTTCTTTCTCTTTTCTCTCTCTAAGCTGATGGGGCCCAGTGGCACGGAACGTGAATCTCAGGCTCCGTCATGGCGAGAGGGAATGTGCTGTGCTCTGGTAACATAGGAACTGAAAATTGAGTGTTTTCCCTTTGTCTCTCTGCAGCTAAAAAGGAAAGCAGCACACAGTGCCTGCCCCAGCCGTGTCCGCCCCGGCCCCACGCAGAAGCTGTTTGATTGCTTCCTGTGGTTGTGTGCTCCCTGGAGGTGGCAGCGCCACTTTATCACAGGGACACGGATTAAAGCCAAGGACAGGATCCTGCTTTAATTGGTGTTCCTTGCAGAGGCGGTAGCTCTTTTCATCCCCTTTGTCTCCAAGCCTGCTTTGTTTCTTCCTGGCATAACTCCAGGCCCTCTCCCTCCATCCTCCTCACAGTTACCAGTCAGTGGCTTGAATAACACAGAGGGAAGAGTTCTTACAGCAGGACTCTGTTAACAAGAGTCGATCCTTAGGAAGCTGCCGGCCTCTTCCTGAGGGGGACAGACAGAACTGTCAGCTCCTTCCAAAGACAGGCACCCCAGCCTTCTTTTCACTCTTTGGTTTGTGTTGTTTTAGTACGTGATCACCCCAAAAAAGAGGGGAACAATACTTTAAGCCACTAAATGATGACTAAAGAGAAGCATGCCATTTGGGCCTATGAGGGAAGTGGGAAGGAAGGTGATGGACAGGAAGGGGTGGACTGTGGTATGTGCATGTCCACAGGCGTCTGTGGGCATCAGTTGTATTCGTGTTTGGTCACATGCTCTAAGCTTCAGCTGCAGCACCATTTTGCTTTTGTTAGTGTTACTAAAATACAATCTGGAAGGAATTCCTAATGGGTTAGGACTCTTTTGTTTCTTTGTTTTTGAACTAAACCAGGAACTCCAGAATATGTGCTGGATATTTGCTTTGTGGTTTGGGAGAGAGTGATCTGCTTCCTCCCTCTACACAGCTATAACTCTTCTAAACTAATATTCCATCCCTTGAGACAGCAGCCATAGTTAACCCACCCCGTGGAGGATGTGGAGTGCGATAACACTTGGCAGACTCACTGCAGAACATTCCAGGGTCTCCCCACAGCCCCGTAATGCTGTATAAAAATGAGCATATTGGTGTGGGATCCATGACAACTTTTATAAGTTTGCACGGGTCATAGCTGGCTCAATTATGTGTATGCTAATGCAATTCAGACGTTTTTGAGGCAGTGAAACACTTCCCTCTGTTGACATTCTGGATCTGGTTTTAATTTTAAAAGAATAATAATAAATTTATACATGAACAAAGCATAGTCTTATCACCATTTCAACTAAACCACATAGTTTAACTGTAGAATGTTCTTTTAAACCGTGTTGTATTGCAAGGTCTTTATGTGTCCCCTGCTTCACGGGAAGACAGGTTTTAGCTTTTAAAAGCATCTACCTTCCACCCAAATTGTAGATTTCCCCTTTAACAAGGCAAATTTTTTTACTTCATTTTTTAACATGTAAGAAGAAGACAGTAACCAAGAGTATAAATGTTCTTTGTGGAAAGTGTTCCAGATGTAGACGTCCTGTAGATAAGATTAGATATTTCTGTACCTATCACTTTGTGTTGAGTTTCAGAGACCATTGTGACCATGAGTTAAGTATCCAGGATTCCTATCAGCGTTAGAGGCTGTGAAAGCAGAATGGTGTGTGGGCGTCATGTGACTGCCTGTTATCCCCCAAATTAACTGTGTGTTCCTGTAAATGATGAGCTGTGTGTCTGTTCAGGCAACAGTAAACACTGCAGTGCTCTGGAAATGACTCCACAAACAGAAATGAAGAATTGAGGCACTGTTACTTCATAAAATAGAGAGCCTCCTTATCCCTCTGGCCCCTGGGTTTTTGTTTGTTTTTAGTAACTCTTCTTTAAGGGACACAGTTTGAGTCTGGGGTGCCAGAGAGGATCTCGACCTAACAGAAAAGCTTGATGCACCACAGAGCACTCAGAAGGGCCCCTGCTTTGGAGCAGCATAGACCAGATGACATCCTCGTCCTGTAGGGTGTCTCTCTGCCTCCGTGGTGGTGCCTGGGTGAAGGTGGGGTCTCCTCCAGCCTGGAGCCTCAGTGAGAGCTCAGCCTCCGACCTCCCAGGTTCCCAGGAGCAGTGACCCACACAGCTCAGTGTGGACATCACCAGGCTGCATGCTGACCAGAGGGCATCCGTGGGGACTCCTGCAGAGACGTTGTTCTTCCTTCCAGCCCTACTCACATCAGGAGGGTTGGAGGGTGACAGAAAGCTGCTAGTTGGTAGGGTTCATACATGTCTTTCTGGTCTCGGTTTTTGTTTGTTTTTTATTTTTAAGAAATTGTGTGTGTGTGTGTGTGTGTGTGTGTTTGCATGCAGCACTGCTATCTGAAACATTCTGCTTTTGACCTTGAATCTTAAGACCCTGCCATTCATCATTGGCAAAATAGTTCAGCAGGGACCTTTTCTCCTCTCTGACAGTTCAGATGTTTGTCTGCAGAAAATTCTACTGCTCATCTCCCGCCAAAGTACATGAGCCTGACACACATAAAAAGCACTGGAAACAGCCTGGTCATCCTAGATGCCAGAAATGAGGACTAGAAAATTCCTCCAAGTCAGTGTTCATCCAGAGCAGAGAAAGATTGCCTTTAGAAGTGAGCTCTAACTTGACGGGGGGGTCAGCAGAGGAAGGGGAGTGGGGAAAAGCCATCTTTTACAGCATGGCGCTCTTTCACAAGTGCGATTGTTAGGCAGCAGCTGTGTGTCCACCAGCTGAGCAGTAGGCTCCGGGATGCCTGACTCTCCTGTGCCGCCACTGGATGGAAACAAGAAAGGTGGACAGGACCTCTCAAGAGGCCTCTAGGAAGAAGGTGTCACCTCCTCTCTCTGCCTCTCCTAAGCGGGGTGTACACAAGGAGCCCAGAAAGTGCCAGGGAGGAGCTGGTTGTTCCTATGTTCATCTTGTTCTCTTGTCGCCATGGTTACCCTCTTCAGAGCCCTGATTTTTAAGGCTCCCTTTGCCTGGAAGCAGACAGCCTGGCCATCAGCCATTCACCTGCTGCAGATCCTCATACTTGGAGAGTCGGGCTCCACCATCCCTTGATTGGGTAGAGTTCCTGACGCCCAGGCCAGCTCAACCTATCCTTCCATGATGCCTCTGCATTGCCTCACCTCTGGTGTATTTTTGACTGTCTGTTTGGGCGACGTTTAAGACGTGAATGAGATCCTGTGTGTCTGACTAGCCAGCTAAAGGATTGTGCCCTTTGTTCTTTGTGTCTCTTTATCTGAGACTTTAGTGACGACATTTAAAAGGACCTTTGAAATGAAATGGCTTCCAGACTAGAAATTCTGACATCTAGCCTCCCTCTTACAGGATAAACCCGAGAGCCATGCTTCCTGATATTCATGTAATATTCAAGTGTGTGAGGAAGAAAACTTAGGACCAGTCCTATTGAGAGTTCTCTAGAGGTCCACAGACCCCAGATCACCCTGCTTGGCTTGGGTATTAAGGGGGCCACACACTGCATGACCTGGTAAAACTGAGACCAGAGCACAAACCAGGTGCTTATGTGTTCCCATGCCTGTGTGCGGACATGCTCAAGTCCCTATGCATGGTTCTGGCTCTCGGCCTTCATAACGAACAGGCAGTAGCAGTTTCTCCTGAGTTGGTTTTAATTGATGCCCATGACTATTTTGTGTTTTGGGACTCTGGGGTCGTGAGAGTTGGGGAGGGGGCACTGCTGTAAGC